>DWQX01004156.1:0-15715 GCA_018245475.1 Pharmacophagus antenor
ATTATAAAGATTTAATAAAAAAAAAACAAATACAATCATGTGCAAAATAGAGCTAGCACGCCGTTTTTATCTTACTCGGGCAAACAAAAACACTCGGTGAGCACGCAGCAATAATAAATCGCTGGATATGTTAGATAACAATAACGTAACACGTCGGCTGTGAGGGTATCACAACAAAAACTCGTTCCGAGTGTTCAGTTTTTGTGCAAATCCATTAAGGTTCAACATTTACGAATTAAATATTTATGATCAATGATTAAATTGCAATCGTAAATCATATTGCTGCATTTTTATATAGAAAAATACATTTAAAAAAAACAAATAAACAATTTAAAGAAATAAATATTTTAAAAAATGGATTATTAATTATACCACAATGAAACTTATTTATGGATATTCACACAAAAATGTTAAAGATCCGCGAGTTATCATGTAAAAAATTATTTGCTGCCTTCATACACTTTATGAGATTAAAGAATATTAAGTTACATGTTATTAATCAAAACGCAAGATATTTTCAATTTATAATACCATTAATAATAAAGGTACTTCGCACGATAACAGTAACATAATATTAAAATTCTAGATTGAAATCTGAATTTTCATTACATTATTCCATTATCAAAGAGATTTAAGTAGTCGACCGCAAATGAATTACGTCCTTTTCCGTACAAGAATAAAACTAATTAATGCCTTTCTATATTGTCACAGTCAAGCTGCTGCAGTGAAGACGATTTTTTCAACGGATAAACAGATATAGTTAATAATTGCATTGTTTCTACTTATTACACAAAAAATATAGTAGTGTTCTTAAACTTTTATGAACAATAGGCTATAGATACGAATAATTTGTTTTTAGTAAGCGATATACAAATCGTAACATTTTTCTTTTTGGGTTATATTTACTGCCTGCCAAATAGTAAAAAAAGAAGCAAGGAAGGGGCATTCACTCATTCCACCAGCACATACCTAACGAACAAAATGCTCAACAGACGACCTACGTGACCGAAAGTCTTTTACTACATGCAACTACATTAAGCATACAGGGGAAAAATACTGTACAATACAGACCATAAAGTATAGCATAAGAACAGAACATGTTTTTATTTCCATTCCGTGTTAATTTTTGTTTAAGAGATCGAATTAGTCTGGAAATTAACCTAATATGTAAAAACAGTAAATGTATGTTATTATTACATGAAACAAACGGGAAAAGTGTTAAGAGAAAAGCAGATAAGTAATAAATCACAACAAATGGTCACGGGCACGAACGCACGCGTTAACAGAAATGTATTGTGATTAATGAACATGGCCAATTCAAGAAGTTTTTATTTAGCGTCTGCTGAATGATTTATTCACTAACTATTGTTAAAGTTCTCATTTTTTTTTTAATGCATACATTTTGTGACGGATAAAACTTTGTTTATATGCAGAATAGGTGACCGGTTCATATAATACAAGTGATTACCGTCGTCCATAAACAGCCGCAACATTTGGCAACTATAATGCAGCTACAATGCTGACTTTTAAGAAGGCAGTAAGTATATCTATAAGGTCGATCAATCATATTGGTACAGAAATCGTACTGGCGACAACTGATTTCACAGAGTAATCGTCAGTTGTAAAAAGAAGATTGTCAATCATCCAAGAACTGAGAATGAAATTTGCTATTGTTGAAGTCAATTGGAACAATTCCTCGTAAACACATCACAATTTAGGTGACAAATTTACCACCACTTGAATATTAATTCAATGATGACTATTTTTATATTAACGTATGGTATTGTAATAAACATATTTACTATGTAAGTACAGCTAATCGCGGATACAAATTTTTATTTTTCGGTTGCCTACATAAATATCATGTTAAGAAAACCTGATAAAATATTAAAATATCGTACTCGCAAGCTAATTACCAAGTAACTTACATACTATTTAACTAGTAAATGTGTAAGATTAAAAGATTAGTTTATTTAATTATTTAATATTTATTGTAAATTTTAACACTTCTACATAGAGCACACGTCATGTCTAAATGGAATTCTTTACTAATTTTAACCTAAACAGGCAGGCAACAGTATTTAGTTTAGTAATTTTCATAACTTTATTATAATAGTGGATATTGTAAATTTGTATTGAGTAAGTACTATCAAAATTAAACAACGAAGACATTTGTTATTATTTAAGCTAGAAACAAGCAACACGTGCCAAGATCGTCGTGAGTTAACGTTGTAAGTTGTGTATTTAATACAATGAAGTCGGTACGATTTCGCTGATTACACCCGTCTCTTACTACTTTTACGACACCGTTCTGTGTTGTATCAATTCGTTGTATTTACACTAATACATAGTCTGTATACTAAAATAATTTAATATTTTCTTTGTTTGTTATAGAGCTTCCAAAGGAATACATAAGAATATTCACATTTGTGGATTTTTTTAAGTCTCAAACTACAAACAAAGAAATAATTAACACTTTTTTTTGTGTTTCTATTAATTCCTGGATTAATACCTGGCATATGGCTATCCAAAATCCTTCTCATTCCTGCGGCCCATTTTTTGCATATCTACCTACTATTTTCATACAGGATATATTTAAATTAACATAGACAATGTTAAAATTTCAAATATTAAGGATTAGATAAATCCTATTTAATACTAGCTGAAGCTCGCGACTAGGTACACATGAGTAATAATAGAATGAAGGGATACATTTATTAACACAAAGGAATGAAAAATTTTCCCTATATAAAATTATTAATTAATCGTAGTAATCCGCTATTATTATAAAAATTACCATCAATAAAGTAATATTGGAACTGACATAAAATATTCAATGTTTAGTGTTTTTAGAGATTAATCCGTTTGGAAAAGGATTCACAAGCAATAAACAAGCTATGAAAGAAAACTCATGTAGAGTAGTTTAGTATATCTGTTGAATAATTAAAACTTATGAAGGCATTGACAGTTTTTATAATATAAAAATATTGCTATGGTTCAAAGTTGTGAACTAATAGATCGTTTATATAGGCGCACATATACCCAACAGTAAAATCGTGTGGACGGCTATTTGCCGACACTAGTTCGCTAAGTGTTATTATATTATATATAAATTTATACAAATAATATTTGTGCATTTTGTGCAAGAAAATCATACCAAGCCTTCAAAACAATAGAAACGTTCAAAAAATAACCAAAAATAGCTTTTAAACTGTTATCCTGACGGTACAATTCCCTTTACTTATTAACCTCGCAAAAAGCTTCAACAACATTCTTAGAATTACAGACGTCGCGTCAAACACAAAGAGCCATGTACATTATATAGCAAAGTATTATTCGATCACTTCGTAGACTTTCATCTTAATTGCTTAGTAGAATTGATTTAATGGTTAGGAATCTAATGACTATATTATTTAGCGATGCTAACTTCTGAAATATGATAATCTTAACTACTTTGAACAATTTAACTCCTATTAAGTTTTTCTATTTAATTCCTACCGTATTAGATATCTATATTAGATATCTATATGTGCAAGTAGAAGATATACTTATATAAATAAACGGGTAATATACAGATAATATAACAAATGTATACAAACCAAATCCAGTTTGTGTATGTTAAAGTTAACTAATTTAATCTCATTATTTATCAAATGACCTCTACAAAATATAAATAGAACTGTTACCAAACGTAATTGCTGTATCGACAATTATATTAATCAATAGGAAAAGGTTCGATAATTTTTTTAGTGTACTATGGCATTAATTAAGTCACGTGTTCTTTATACAATCGTGCGAAACGCGTTCGCGGTTCCGAACTAAGTGCACGATTTCGTGTCACATTATTAATTTATTACCGCCTCGGCTTCACACCTACAAACAGTCTTGATTAGGTTTTGTAAGTTGTACAGCTCAAGGCAATATTCATGTCATTAAACATGTCCTTTGCAAATGGTTATTCCATGTCAATAATTTTATTGTTTTATGCAAAGAATAATATTATTGACCCATTAGAAAATAAAAAAACAACTCATGTATGCAATTTTTGGAGTAAAAACCACGAAGACACTTAAAACTATGTTACATTGCATATACTGTTAAATGTAATAAAAAGTTTATTTAATTAATTTATTTTAATAGTTCTCTTCCTTTTTTTATTAGAAATGCGATTATTTTGAATTTTATTTTTTTAACAAATACTGTACTGTTACAGTGTATGCTAAACTATTTGCACATTTACCACATACAATAACATTAACTCAAAACTAAAGAGGCTTTCAAATAATATACCAGCACTTAAATAAATATGAATTAGAAATAAGATATATATATAATAAATTAGAAAATATGGAAATTCATAAAATTCGAGGGCAATTAGAGTTGTCCAGAAACTGTTGCTATATATAGATCATAGAAAAATTACAACTCGTATTTAATCACTATAGGATGATAGAAACCACTACGCAGCCTAATTAGATTCTCTTAAATTAAAGAAGCAATCAATGAAATATATGGATCACTAATTTTCGAAAAGTTTTGTTAAAATAATCATCATCTTCAGTTCTACTGTAATAACAACAAAAGCTTTCGTTGTTATAAATTATTAATATATAAATTTTATTTTTACTGACAATAATTTCTCAATAGAAGTTAACTTTTTGTTAATTATATACGAATTAAACAGTTGCTAATATTCTTATTTCTAAAATTCAAATAAAGAGAAGCATAAACGGTTAAATAACATTATCATAATCTTGTTTATGCCACCGAACTGATGGTCGATTAAATGTCACTGCTGATAGACCCTAAATCCATTCGCAACGCAAATTCTATTATGTACTACTGGGAGCGAAGGCTTGACGGCAGAGCACGTTAATACGAACTGACAAATTGATACGTTATACCAAACCAGTTTTGATTTATAAATGGACTTTGATGGAAGAAAATGAAGCTCAGAAATCCTATACAAAAATATTAAGAAATAGAAATGAATACGTATTTTATTTCATAATTGGAAATTAGATATCTACGTATTAAAATGTGATTACTGATTGAATTATCGGGCTTTCAATTCACTATACATTTAGTTACCGATCTTAAAGATTTTATGATAGACATCTTGTATCTTTTAATTCTCTGTAATAATTATTTTATTTCACAATTTATCGTTAATTCTATTCACTCGTATATCACCAATACTTTTTTTATAACAAATGAAAGATTTTTCTTACCAAAAAATTCGTCTCTGACTAAATCCAAAAGCTGACAAGCTGCACAAATTGAGACAGAGCCTATCATTAATTGCGTTTAATTATGTAACTCGGAAAAATATTTATGTACTATTTATGGCAATCGTAAATACAATATACAGATTACCGTTATTTCATCTTGTTGAAAAGTTTAATTTTTTCGAGAAGACGAGCCATCTTTTCCTTAACATAGGTAAAACTCCTAATACAAACCGTACATATTGAGAGATTTTCAGTCGCGATCTTGGCTTTCTTCCACGAACATTTTAAGATTTTTTTTCATTTTAAGAACACCGCTATACATTTTAATAAATAAAAGGGAATAAGGAATTACTTTGATATAGATTTAACAACAATATATTTTAGACTTGTATCTATACGATATATTAAGATGATTTAATAACTGAAATATATATTTATAAATAGCTCTATATATAGTTAATATGTATAAATATTGAACTTCTAAAAGCTTTTGTTTAAATTAGTATTAGCATAGTATTTACACTTAACTCTATGTATTGTATTGGAATTTGTTTATATAGGTACAATTCCTACACAACAAGAAATCTTTTTATTGCTTTATTCTACTGCTTTCTATTAGCATAAGAGATTTTCACGGACTATTTAGAGTGTTTTGGTTTAATTTTTAGATAGTAATGTAGAGTTTATTTTATCGGTTGACATTTTGTCATTTGATGAAGATAAAATATAAGTACACGAACAAATGGACCTACAAGCCAGCACCGCAATGTCTGGTAAAGGGATCGTAAATGAGCCATTATAACTTGTTGAACGACAACTTGTTAATGTATTGTATTTTAAATTGTACGTTAAAATGGTCTTCATATGATATGCTTAAAAAGATATTGTTAATTTTTTATCATTGTATGTATAGAACAATACTGTAACTATTATTGTAAAAACATGCCTACACAAATAATATATGATAAAATTAAGTAGATGAAACGTGAAGAAACATGATCAATTCAGTAATAAAACAAATGGCAATTAACAATTGCGTGTTAATATTGTAAATGATTAAATTTGTATGTACTTTGAGTATGATTATAAGATTATTTGGTTCTTTTGTTATATGAAACCTAACGAATCTATCCGCAGACTTCAAACTTACGGAAATGTTTGCCCTGCAATCTGCTTTCTCTAATTCGTTCGTCGCTGCAAGCCCGATTGCGGCCAAGAGTTTGTTACTTCTTGCACTCAATGCCGCTCTGCTACTTGTAATCGCAGTTAGCTTGTTGAAAAATTACTGGAGTGTTAGGAGAGTTTGTGAAGGACTTTTTTATAATGGAACATCACTGGTTAAACAATGAAATATTATTACATGTCTTCATAAAAAATATAATATTTTTATTTTCTCCGTATTTAAAATAAATCTTATTTAACAAATATTAAATATGGATACTGGATATTCTAATAAAGAAAGGCAGTCGATGTTGTCGCCGTATTGTGAAACTGTATTACATTGTTAATGTTAGGATTACCTAGTAATTAACGCATATAGATCTAGTCCAGATAATTCCTGTGCGCCCGACAATGTCTAATTAATCAAACCCGAAACCCTTGCATTTCTAATTTTCGACCATAACAAAATTATGTACATTACATTATTATCAAGTACAAGTAATAAAGAATAGCTGTAGTAAAATGGTTAATAGTACATCCATCTTCTAAACATGTAGCACCTTAGATTACCAGTGCACTCAAGTGATTATGATTAAAATATCAAAATCGCGTACAAAATTGTAGAGAGCAAAGCCTGAGTTATCAACTATTAAGTAATGTTTATAAGTAACAAAGATTTTGATTCAAACAATTTTAACGTTAAATTGAGCCTTATAATTTTCTGAAGTTCAGCTTTTTTCAACTTTTATTGTTAATAACGTTATTAACTTTTGTTGAAATCCTGTTAAGGAATGGATGTTAAGGATTTTAAAAATATTCTCATACGAGATGGATTTAAATACAGGCGATTACATGTAACAATTGTGATAAAATCCTAATCGTGTCTGTGTTACAGGTAACAAACAATTTTGCATTATTATAAATATTGAAGTTTATATCAACATGTTAATATTGTGTGTGCATCTATGAATAGTATGGCATAGTAAATGAAAAACAGACTTCGGTTTTTAAAATTTCACGTGCTGTTTCTCAAAATAAGACGAAACAAAAACCCTAAAACAGAGTGTCTTTTTAATGAAATATTAATACTGTGGTGTGTATTAACAGTTCTCCTGCAGAATAAAAAAGATATACCGGTGTTATTAGTAATAAAAGTTTTTTGTCGACACTTAAAGATCTTAATTCTGAATTCCTTGTCCGAGATGTAATTATGAACAAGTTTAATGGCCTAAAAGGTTATCGGCGTCTCTTTTCCTCTTGTCATGAATATTAATAAACTTTTATTATTAGAAGTTGTAAACGTCAATGTGCCGCGTTGAAATAAATTTCAATGAGTTCACATTGTTATCTGCACAATACGGATTTACACTCTGCATAGTTTGGGGTGTACGATAATTAGAAATGTTTGTTATGTAAAAGTACCCTATAATGATTCAATATATTGTATGTTATTGAGTATAAATATTAAGAAAAACCCTTTTAATTCAATAAATAATAAAAAATGGTCATAGTTTTTATTATATTAATTGTGTCTATTCCATGCAACACATTTTTGAAGAGTTTGCTACACAATTAAATAAAGCGAAAATCTCTATATATATAAAAAAAATCTATTACTTTACCATCTCGCTTATAATAGAAGTAACTTACGTATTTTATAGTCTCTGACGCCGTTTACATTGTAAACTGTACGCATTTGCCGATCACTTAATAAGAAAATTGATAGGTACTCCGTTTTGAGGTGAGGACAAGACGGTCCACGTGCGCCACGGATGAGGACCGAACCTCCAACTGCGCGGTTCGGATGCGCAGTTGTTCTTAATATACTCTCTAAATACTATGTATCAAAGTCCTAAACAAAGGAGTCGAATCTATTACAACCAGTTGGCCAAAGTTCGAATTTACATTTTTTAATATAACTCTTTGGTAAATACCAATCGAACTTACCAAGTTGCTTGTGCCTCAACACTAGCATATGACGCGGCAAAAGAAGAAAAACGCGCAATATGCGGCAAAAAGAGACAGAGTTACACAGATTAGTTGTCCGCAGGAGAGAGACGGCTTCAGTCATTTTGTAAGCTGATAACCAGAGGCAGTGAACAGAGCGAGGGGAACCATATTCTCGCGCGGCTCTGCATGAATGTAATGAATTAAGATTCAATAGTTCAAGCCAGACTTTGTACGTGCGTATGAATAGCTTTTAATAGAAAAGCTCGAAAATAAGATTTTAGAAACACAAATATTATTTATTCTAAAAACTGTACGTTAAAATAGGTAAAGTAGTATCAAAAATTCTAATTAGATAAAAACGTTTATACCATAATAAAATGTAGCACTTTTCATTGTATTATTATAATATCTGAACAAAATCCAATGCCATATTACACAATGATCATTGAAGGAAAATATTTCGTAAGATTCGCATTGTACAAGGTCCGAGCGACCTTATTCAATGCGATAAAGAAATCTAAAAAAAACAAGAAATTATAAAGCTCCTTCATTCTTAATGTAAAGGAACGTTATCCTTATCGATTTAAGGATACATCCTCACACCGAAATACATGCGCTAAAGAATAAAGAACTGCCTACGTATAAAACAAAGCAGTCATGGAATGCGGCCGAAACGAATCTACTTGTGTGTGTATGGCAGTGGGCCATTACACGCTAAATGGAGGTACAAATTTACTGGCGATCTTTACCTATACATCCATGGAAATGCAATCCATCATTGGATCGCCGCTTCTCCACGGCCGCAGCACACACAGGGTGCCAGCGCGCACACTAGCGCACCACACCTCACGCGAAGGGAAAATCTTCACACACGACACAGATAAACATGTCAACTACTAGACATTGTTACCCTAAAGTAGTTTCACGTTATTCACACAAGAACACCATAACGCACAATTGATAACACAAGTGGCATATATAAACACAGAAACACACAATAAATTTCCAATATCACCCGCGTTCGAGTCACGAACACGACAGTTTCGATAAAAATACGCGTAGATATCGTAGTGGCGATTCAGCGACTGTTCTCCCCGCCCTGTTCCAGAGGCGAATGGTGCCGCCATATTGAATCTCACTTGACGAGCGAACTGAGACACATCTAGCGGTAAATTTTAGTACTAAAACGACTAACAATTTTTCTTCTAATTTTTTAATAAATAAATACTCACCAAGCCAATAACTGCCGATCACTAATTTAGATATTAATTTTAATATAATAAATTGCATGTTCACCGAAACGTTTAAAGTTCAGTAAAGGTTGTTATTTAAGAATATTATTGCCGTTTCACAAATTCGTTGTGATTTTACTTGCTGACACTAGAGAGCACTGATATATACGCAAAAGTCTGTTATCCCGTAGACGATTCTGTAACTTGCACGTTTGTACATATATTTTGCACTGATTGCTGTATAATGAACGAGTTTATTTTTCATTAAATCCTTAAGTTAGTAGAAAAAGCTTAAAAGAAAATATTGATTTAAGTTGTTTTATACTTTACATTTATTATTTCTTTAAAATAAAACATTGTTGAACAATTTTGCAGAACTGTAATAACTATAAAAATCAATAAAACAAACATTTAAAATAGCTTTATTTTCAATAATTTTAAGGGAATTATTTTTAAACGGTAATATTAACCTCTATTTATTAGTTATAATTAACACTATAATTTAATTGCAAATAATCATGTAATATGATATAACAATGCTATTACGTTCAAGTTAAAAGCAAAATTTTAGCCTGCAACAATCATACTGAAAAAATCTTGTGTGGTCGCATTCTTACAGCGTAGTCTTTTTTTACCGGTAACGGGCAAACACTTTACCCCGATTTCACTTGATATAAGTTGACAATGTGGCCGTAAATGGTGAAGCGTGTTAGTCCAAATAATTCGGATTTTCTCGAATATGACTGCAGGAACACTGCAATACTGTTGTTAACCACATCTTTTACATAATATTAAGTGGCATGAGACCGTAGAAGTGTGCTCGCTCAGTATACTCTACTCATGCATGTGTGGATCCCAAAATATTATAGTGCTGTTGTAGCGGTACACTGGCATTAACTGTGGTAACTTACCAAGCAAGTTTAAAAAAACTCCTTTTCTAATCAAACCCTTATACTTATATTGCTCCAGAATGACTGTTGCGATACAGCGACAATCAAAATTAATAAATTATATTATATTTAAATAAAGACAAGAAAAAAGTTTGAATAAAATTATACCATCCTGGTTTAAATCTAGCCAAGAATAAATATTTGTCTTCCTGATTAAATAAGAAAATCATTAATACAAAAGACAATAAAACACAATGCATAATGGTGCTAATGACGTTGCCAGTGACGCTATCTGTTGAAGATAATGGGAGCATGGAAATATCACATCAAGAACTTTTATGTTGAACTATTATATTATGTTCGAAACGTTTTAGAAAGCTCTATTTGGGTTTCTTCAATTTAATTAAGGCTCCGATATTAAGCAGCTTTAGAAATACATTTACATTAATATGTATATATATATAATATGTATAATATAGGTTAAAATGGACGTGAATAATTCATTCGTTGATTTATTTTATTATTTTAGATTAAATTAAAAACGTCTTAAATTGAATATCAAGGTAGAAATGGTGTAGATTTAACTGAAACAACAATACCCTCGCAATTTTAGTATTTTACACGTACATACTTTAATTTTAGTTTTATTGTAATTTATCACAAATTTAATGAAAGTTGGCAACAGTCCGAAATTTGAAATTTGGTGTAGTACATCATAGCATCGATTTGAAACTGCCTAAAATATTCACGCATATCTAAATATAACATTAAGTAGTTGAAAATATAATAAAACATATTCCAAACTTAGTGTTATAGTTCATCACATCAAGTAATTCACTAATTAGTTTTTAAATATGGGTATAGGAATTTGCCAAAGATTCTCTACCTCCTGTTGGGAAAACAGCGTTGTTTAGGATTTCTATTTATTGACCGGCAGGGTTATTACGTATATTGCGAACGATTAGCAATAACGAAAATCGTATAATTATTGCTGGTAAATGATTAATTGGTATTATCAGTTGATGATAATTGCCATATAACTAATAGTTTGTTCGTTAGAGTAGGTGCAGAATGTTTTATAATTAATATTACAGTAATCGTTAAATATGTTGTTACTCCTGAACTATTACTTGCATATTTTTTCCATTATTTAAATTTATGTAAATTGCGATTTTTCGACTTCGCTAATCTCAACCACCAGTTATAAAGTTCGGAATACATGTATATTGAAACCTGGAATGTATATAAAAATCATTTCATATCGACTTACATATTCTTTAAAAATATATAATAACGTTTGGAAATGGTATATGAAAACATGATTTTCACATGTATATATTTAAATAAACTCAAGCTATTTTAGTGTTATCTATTTAAAAAATGTCTTTCAGAATTTAGCAACATTCTTGAACTAGATTATTGTTTTTTTTTTGGATGAGGTAATAGTGTTTAAGTATGAGCTCAATTATTTACTAAGCTATCAAACAATAAGGTAGCTGACTATTGTACCAGGGATGTTGTTTTCTAAACAATAAAAATAGCAAATACATGCACGTAATTATGTAGGTAAGTGACGCCGATATGAAAGTCATGTTTGTACCACGACAAAACATGTTCCTATATACATAGTAAATAGTTTTTTGCGTTGCTGTTATCTTTTTTTTAAAAGTGCGATTTATTGTAAAAATGTTTAATTATTGGCTAAAATAGTTATTTTAAGCAATAACTGTGTAAAGTTCATAATATGTATAAATCAGCCATTAGAACTAACAATAAATTGGAAAAAAAGTATAGAAAATTTGAACAGATATAATGTCTGTGTGCAACCAATCTTTCCTTTTCTGCCTCTCTTTGAGTTGAAATTATTGTCATTTTAATTGCATGAACTTTAAGATATACTCTTTAAAAATAGTATTAAAATCACACAGTCTTAACAAGTTCAAATACATTTTCTTTTTCCCCCACTCCACTTGTAATATATTCTTTCAAAACAAATAAGCATCAAATCGGATCAGACAGTGAAAAGATACGCATAGACCTGAAATTCTCCTTGTAGTCGGTTAAAAAATGTGCACATGTTTTTAGATTCAAGTGTTCATATATTAGGTAATTAAAAGTTTATTATAATGATTCCTCTCTGTAATAAGTATTCCTAAAGAAAATAGAAATATCATATTTTATTTGATGTCTAAAAAAGATAGTTTAGATATATAATTTTCTCCTTAAACACAAATTACTTAAAAGCGTTGAATATTAGGTTAAAGCTTATACATTCAAAATACCAACATTTCTTAAGTATTTACGAAGAAAATATCCTACTTAATCTCTTTTGCGAAAGCGTCTGAAAAAGAATAATAAAACAGAATTAGAATGTAGTGCACGCTTGAGTTGAAAATGCACTTTGGTTTAGTTTGTTTTAAATAAAACGACCATTTAACAGTTCCTCTTCTCCACTCTATCCCAATTTTTCTCATCTTCCATTGCGTATGAAGCGAATGCTTCTTAAAATAAAAAGTGATTCGTACTTGATCGTTTCACATCATTTATTTTTATAAGATCAAACAACACACTACACTTTAATAAATCTCAAGATAAACGGAAACATTTGACCGTTCCCGCAAAAGTAACGACAGCGTGCGTACGTACAGTAACAATGTAAAGTTTCGGTTGAGGCAATAAAACAAAAGATGAATATCGCTTTGCACGAGCGTGTCGTGTAAAATAAACGCTTTGACTTCTGTACCAGAAGTCTATAAAGCGGTTTTAGCGCTCGTTTTACTGGTACCGTAATTTAAGTATACATTTTATAGTTCCAAAAGAAACACGACCTTACGCTATCCTCGTCAAGCGAATTTCTTACACGCAGCTTTGTTTACTTCATATTCATAAAATTAAGTAAAATAATAAAAAAGGTTTTCATTTTATATTGCTTGATTTTTATTGTGCCTAAATTGTGACTTATAATATGCTCTAATTCACTGTTATCATATAACTTTTACTGACTTAAATTTTGTTTTTTTAATTCTACAAGTTAGTGAATCCTATCCAATGAATTCCTTAACGGTATTTTCATTTATACTTTCCAAAATCAAATAGCTTATTTTATTAAGCTAGATTCTGTAAAAAAAAAACAGGAGCTCGGGCAAGAAATTGAAATTCGATTTGGTAATCAGTTTTACTTAATAGTTAATATGTATAAATTGTGCACTGTCAAAGTAGGACAAAAAGACAATAACATATTTCAATGGCCTTAAATGCAACGAAATATTAAAATATGCGTAAAACGGAAAATTTTGTTACGAAGTAAGCCATAGTAAAGATTTCTTGTAAATAGCTATTTTATTATTACATTATATTATATCAGTAACTGCCAGTACTTCTAATAACAAAACTGTCACGATTTGATAAGGAGATACATTAAAACTTTGTAGGGACTAGTAAGTTTTTATATATCCATTGACACATATTAAATTGTCGTAGGGTTCAATTGACAAACACCACGTTTTAATAACATTTTGTTTAGAATAATAATTTTTTTTTAAGCATTCACAGAATAATGAAGTGGCAGATTCATACAAAAATATTTAAATATTTTAACATCATCCACAGAACCACCGTTAATCGAGAAATAAATGAGAATGACATTTGACCGGTTAGTCTTAATATAAGATTATTATTGCGTAGTATTGTTGCTTATCGCTGATGAATTAATATATTTACTGCCTAATAATACAGCTGTAAAAAAATATTAAGTCAAAAATTTAACGAAATTAATCAAGTAACCAAAAAAAATGTATTCTTTATTAATTTTTATTATACAGCAGAACAAAATTATTTTGAATAAACATTATTAACTTCTGCTTAGTATTATTGTTATAAAAGAAAATTGTGACAAATTGTGGAGATCATTCTATGCAATTTGTTAGAATTTTCTAATAAATAAGTACTCACTTAGGCCACATTTTTCCTTTATTATTTATGCCTATTTTTTTCGTCCGTGTATTATCTTTTAATATGTCGCTAGACCTTATCTTTCAGACCACGAGCAATGTCGTGCGTCGTTTGATATATTATTAGTAGCCAATTTGTATGGTGTAAGTCGAAAGCACGAACTAACGGACCCTCTATTGGTATAACGTTATTTGACGTTAAATAACAGGTTTTAACGAACAACGATAGATTGAATTATGAAAATAATTACTTCGTATATATCGAACATACAAATTCATTTTATTCATTGCAGAAATCAAAAATTTTATGATGAGATTAAAATTCAGTTACGGTTACAGATACCAATAAAACTCGTATTTTAATAAGAAACTCACTTTTGAATACTACATTTCAATCAAATAAAATCGATTGGAGAAAAAATTATTCTCAATAACAGTCAAGATATAAATTACTAGAGTTTTTGCAAATATTTAAATTTTTTGCTGTAAAATATTTTACCTAGCCAAAAGTCGGTCGTCCTTACCTGGTGTCAATGCAAATTCTTAATCGCAACAAATTTTTATTAGTACAGTGTCATTTACCACTAGGAGATTTCGTGATCGTCTCATTGTTGCATATTATAAATAATTATATTATTAAGAAATGTAATATTAGTATAAATTACTTATCTGTCTTATGAAATATAATAATTATAAAAAAGATATTTTTTTTATAATATACAGCAATGAGTTGTTAATTTGCTTTCTACACATCTACTTTAATTAATATTTGCTGTATAAGCATGAGTTACATAATACATAAAGTAATTATGCACTCGATTCTATTTTACAATAACGAAGCATCAATATACGTAATATAACTATTAACCACCAGTGAACTACGTAAATGTAAATAAAAAAATAACCATCGTTATGATGTTATGCAACTACAGCTTGTAAAGTAAATGCTCTATCGTCACTTTCTAATACATCAGTTATGTAAACGTGGGTTTTATAACCACTGTTTATATGCGAGTCCATGACAACGTGAATTTGTTTTTTATAACAGGTATTTGTCAGTTTTTTCTCTTTATTCATTTACTATTTTAATATAAAATTTATTATAGAGAGGCTACTTCAAGTTTCTTACACCTATTTGGCAGCTTCATAAACATCATCCTTTTTTAATTTTTTTTTTAGTAAATAATAAAAACAAATAAACTTCTATGCTTCATTTGGTGTGTAAAAAACTAAAATCAATTTGTTTAAATTTTATTTATTCGAATTTTGAATTATACACATAACACGTCATTTGAATTTTT
>DWQX01004157.1:0-15714 GCA_018245475.1 Pharmacophagus antenor
TTTCGCTTTTTAGTAAGCAGTGTTGTCACAGCACTAAATCCACGTTCACACAAATATGACGATGGGAATGCTATCAAAAATCGTTGAACGATTGACATCCTCTACACAACGCCCCCATTTTCTTTCTGGGTCTCTTGAGAGGTCGCCCCCCTTGAGACCTGCAGCGCCCACAAGGGGGCGTTATCGCCCACTTTGGGAAAGACTGTGTTATATAAACGAACATCAATTAACTTTTACGTAATTTATTAAAAGAATAATTTAAAGGGAACATTCTGGAGTTGGTTACGCAGAACTACAGACAGACTGTCCAATTGTATACCACCCACGTGCATTAAATCATCAGTAATGTATCAAACGGATCGAGGATATGTAGTTTTTACTGAGCAAGCGATTAAAGTAACATATTTTATACACATCTGGAGATTTGTCATTATAAGTTTCGATATTGACAAAATGAGAGTCATAATAAATATGATAATAAAATATACTCTTGACGGGCTGCTTCTTGGCATTTTATCGAATTAATTAAATAATTGATTTTGTAGCGTTTTATGTTTATCAATTAGACTCCAAAGTTCTCTTTATATATGACAAAATGAAAATGGTTTTCGAAATCAATATACCTATATTTTTACAACTATGTACATTGTGAAATGAATTATAATACTTAAGTGTTTTAAAAATATTTAATGTAGTTTTTTGTTAAATATTTAAAAACCTTTAATTCACTTTGTGTATACAATAAAGAATGAAAGCAAATTCTTCTAGCTGCATGAAAATCATCATAGTATATATTTTTTTTCACAAAAACATCAGAGATGCTGTCCAAATCAAATTTTACATACATTTACATTCTCACATACCTACCACCCGGTTAGTTAACATAATGATGTGGCGCTAGATTCATGTTCACTTTACTTGTTAGGACTGAATATATTAGCAAGACAGTAGTGCCAATATATTTAGTTTGTTAATGTCATTGTTTCAAAATCTTTGTTTATCTAATGGTCACTAGATTAGACGAAGGATTTTGCAACAATGGCTTGACCTTGTTACAATGTTAGCTGTTTAGTAAAAAATATTTTACTGCTTACATAAATACAGGTCATGTGCATCAAAAACAATCATGACAGATACATTTTCATTAATATTTACATAGTAATATCAGTTAGTGGTTTTCAATGTTATATATAAAATAAAACTATATAAAAAATTCCGTTCAAGCAAACTTTTTCATTTAGCACTTCAATAATTTACATATGGTTTTTCTAAGATATTTTTAGAACAATGTTTTGTCAATAAATTCTCGATATATCTTACATTGTCTGTTTAACCCGTTGCTATTTTAAGAATGTTTTGTCTAAAAGTTAGCGCCTACTCTAATAATTGGCTAAATTTAGTTTCAGAATTGCTACTAAACCTGTTTTTCTTTTATAGAGGTGTTATATTGTAGTCTTTAATAAGAGGGAAAAAAAGAAGTCATTGATCTGCAGTAGATACTTATTTTGCTTTATATTTACAAAAATCATCCCTTCGATACAATGCTTATCGTAATTAAATAATATTAGTATTTTAACTTAGAAAACAACTCTAAAATATTATCGAGTAAACAGAAAAAACATGAAAGAAACAAATAAACACTGATAAAAATATTTCAGAGACGAAAATACTATAACATATTTCACGTTACTATGGCGAAATAAATGAGTTTAGCGACACTGATTTATTGCACCGTTATATCTGTTGTGATACATCGTTTGCTATATAAAAGCACCAGATTGTTTACACCGCATAAGGAACGACGTAACACTTAAGCAGTTATACGATCTAGTAATTTACATGTCATTTGTAATGTTTATAAGGTTCCTAGTTTGTAATCATAAATCATCGTGTTCAGGGTAAGATTTAATGGAGGCAGTTTTTTCACGTAGGATTTTTTTTCTTACACAAAACAACGAAGGATAATTATACACTGCGCTCGCCAATAATTAGGTGATCATTATAATGTTTGTGCAGCACCTCCTTGCGTTTATCAACTTGAATATTAACCATATGCGGTCAACAGGCGCCCCTTCGGCGCTATGGCCATTCACGCCGTAGACCGAAAGACGCCTGAGCGGCAACAATTGATGTCATTAACCCTAAGCGATAGAAATGCAGTATTGATATATAAACAGATTTAGCTGTTGATATTCTTTTATAAAAAGTATTGAATGACACGTCGTAAAAGTGCTAAGTTAATTAAAAGTCGACGACCGCAAGGATAAATTAATTTTATAACGAATATTACCTCGTTATCGATAATAAACGGTATACTCTTTACTAAGTACTCATTACGCTAGTCTGGCATTATTCTATTTCTCAAATTACTAAATTTATCTTTTTGGTATATTGTTTACGATGAACTACTACGATATGAAACGTGCTAACAAAGTCGAAGCGCGGTGAAACGGTTGGTCTCTTCCATATTATTATTAGTTATTGAACTTGAGTGAACTTTTTCTTAAAGAAAATTAATGAATTAATATTTATTCCAGTTTATTAAATAAATAAGGTATTATTTTCGAAGGCAATAAATATGACTTATAGAAGAAATAATCTTTATTTGTAGTAGTTACGTTTCAGTTTGATTAGAAATTGTGTGACCGCTAAGCTGATTTTTTTATTCATAATGTACTAACAATTGACCTCATTTCACATAATACTAAGTGAAGTGGAAAGGTGAAGTGTGCTCGCACTAAAAACTCTGGTTCATATGTATGACTGCCAGATCAAAGCAACGCCATTGCCATTGGGGGTGATAGATAGCCGGGAGAGCTTGAAAAACCCACTATCCATACTCTCACTACTCATGTGGTCTCGGAACTTAACCGGAGACCTGTTTCATGTTACAAAGCAAGTAGAGAATCACTGCGCCACGAAAGCAGTATTTCGATTTAATTATTATTAAAACACCAATGTTTCAATATGTAACTACCAACACCAGGCAATTACGTACATAAATATTTTTCAATACGTATTTGCCGTAACAATTTGGTACGGTTACTTCGTTGTGATTTTAGGGCAAGGGTTTTTCAACTAAGGCCGTTGAACTCGACCGTGAGCTTGTATATTTTAACTCTTACAAAACAAATACGATACTGTTTAACTTTGAAATGTTTATTTATATGAAAATGTGAAGATAGTTTGCGTACAAAGTTAATACGTTTTTTAAAATAGTAGTAAGTGTATGTTTTTATTTTAATTTTTTATTTTAGAAGTGTCGGAAATTTCTAAAATAAATAATCTATTTAATTGTAGAAGCGCGTTAAAATATCTCTAAATAAATATTAATATAAGGATTTTGATAAATAGATGCTAGAAATACAATGGCGGTGTAAAAGTTTGAGCACGATGAAAATTCTACATAGTATTAATGCGTTTATAGAGAGAGAAATTTAATTTTTATTCAGACCCAACCAAGAAAGTTTTGAGCAACGGTTCGTCTGTCTCATTAGTGTTGTTTAGTGCCCGCGAAGGAATATAATTAGTAAAAATGCAGATGCTCGCCAGAGTTAAACAAGGAACAAAATTTTGTAATATTAATTTTGACTGCCTCCGCAGCGCAGTGGTTTACCGCTTGCATTGTAATGCGGAGGTCCTGGGTGCGATTCTCGGGTTAAAGAAGTAGTGGAGGCTGGATGGTGGTAGGAATTTCCGAACCCACCTGGCTAGCTACCACTCTTAATGCCGATATGCCGCCATAACAGCATTACTGTGTTCCGGCAGTAATACATGTGAGAATCAGAATTATTCTAAGCAAACATGCGTCATTATCTACGAACTAATTGTCGCTTAAAATCAGATTAAATTCAGGTCAAGTGTTAGCCCATAACCGATAAAAAATACTTTTGAAGAAATTTTCTTTTATATTTAACCACTATACACAAGATGATCAATTTGTGACAAAAAAAAACGAGCTATCTTTTAGAAAGGTGACCGCATAACACTTCTCTTTGCCCACTAAGAACTCAAGTCGCTTCTAACAACAGAGAACACTCTTAACAAAACTAACGTGAGATGATAATATTTTAATGTTAGATAAAACAACGCTGAATAACGTGTAAAACAAATTATAACAAAAACTAAATGTAATTTATTTGTTATTACTTAACACAGATTGAGACTAAATGTACCGGACTTGTCATTTTGACGGTGCAACCTTGGATAAATAGTTTAATTACTTGCCTTTGATTTTTTTATACTACCTCTGGCAACATTGTTCTATACATTTTATTGCAAAAGAGAAAAAATAAGAATACTATAATGCACAAAATTACTATAAACTCAATAAGAAAACCATGTGTTGGTAAATTAAGTGTTAATACTCAGTATAATATACGAATCCCTGTCTGTCGTATTTTTTAATATATTTAGTTAACTTTTGATTATACTTATTCAAAATATATAATAGGTGTACAGCCAATAGCGAAACACGACGAGACTTTGTAGTAAATTTTCCTGACTGTCGATTAAAAACTTAATCGTATTTTTCGGACTATGAAACAATAGACAAAAAGACTCTTAAGATTATTTTAATGTTTCTTCTAAAACTTTCGGGTAATAATTTTCATTTCCTGTTAATGTAACTCATACTGGTAATATCCAGATCATCTTTGTCTTAAGATAACTAGCGTTATCTTTAGTGTCACATTTTGCTACTATAGGTTTCACAAATTGAGAGATTATTTATTGAAAAAAAAAATATATATTAATGGACCTTAGGACAAAAAATTCGGAAAGTACAGTATTCACTTTTGTGTATATCTTTCAGGTTTTTATGGGCGTTGGCAATTTTAAGGTAGATTATTTTTAAACATTTTGGATGAAATATGAAACGGAAAGTTATCGTTTAAAAATTACTAAAAATCGCTAAAGCGTAAGATCGCACATAATTAATATTTCAATATTTTGTAAGCCATTAACTCGACTATATTTATTATTTACTTGTCTACAGACCGCATCCAACATTCCAGTTTATTGATGCAGAACAATAAATAATGGATTGACGTTATTGCGAGCGTCACACAACATAAGGTTCGATCGCGTCACGCACGAACCGCCTCAAGCACTAAATATATAACCTCTTGTTATGCTAAAACAATACCTACTTCTAAAGCACCATAAGGCCGTTTGTATATAACAATAATCCATTGATATTTGTAATAAAGAATTACCTTCTCCGAATTTCTTTTCATGGCTGCAGTAAAGGGTTAATATAGTAAATATTTATATTTTCATTTAAAAACAATATAAAGCAAAGTATACACCATATACGATAAAAAAATAAGAAATTCAGACACATAAGTGTAAAATTTTTCTTATCGTACGTTGTCGCGTCAAAATGACGCGTTCTTCCAACCTTATATGAAAATTGCTATACGCTACAAATAAACGTTGTTTTTACTACAAAATGTAATTGCATGTAATTTCGGCATAAAAAGGAAGCGGACTTTAAAAGTCGATGTCAGTAATTATGCAGGAAGCACGAGCGACCTTCGTCGCATGAATCATGTACTCTACTGCAGAGCCGTATCCATTTAAGGAAGCCCCTCTCGATTCCTCGCCGTCTGCCACTGTCTAATAATGTAACGATTAAATTACAAAGAGACGTGAGATACATTTATTGTGTATAAGGAAGCCCTTGTTTACGTTTGGACATCAAAAACGTACGCAAAATAACACACGTAATGACTTTGCATCGGATGCGCTCAGCTCTTCGATGAACGCGTTAGAAAACATTATCAACGGCGTTCTTGGTAATTTATAATAGTAACAATCTAAACATATAAATCACATTTAAAGTTTAAACTTTTTTTTTTTCATTTTTGGTGTATTTATATTGAACTGTCGACAAAAAGGAGGTTCGATGCTTATCTTTTTTATGTAAGACCATAAGCTACTAGCTATCATCAACATAGTTTAACTGAGTGATCCGTTTTCAATGGTTAGTTTTTGTTTGAAAGATACATTAACCTCGAAGTTTGTGCAATATGAATAAAAAAAAATAATTCAAGCTTAACATTGGGAAATTAGTAAAGGTGCAGTTTGAAAGTGTTTCTTTCAATTGAAACTGCAAAATTTTTATTAGTAAACGTATCTTTCTACATGTATCCCTTAATAATAAAAAATTGTACTCTTGTGAAGGGAAAACAAAAAGCACGTTTTTGAATTGCTTCATAACTTCTGTCCGAACATGTTTTTTCAAGTGTTATTATCCGCATTATATATTTTTAATATAGTCACGAAGCAGTATCATACCCTCACGCAATATCAATGTATTTTAGTTTGACTACAACTTCTAACATATACTAGAGTCACGTTTCTCTTGATGATTTTAAAACACGTTAAGTAGCCAAATCAATTCACATTGTCCGCACGCCTGGATCTATGCCAATCGGTAGTGTAACTTCGTGTGTAATACATTGTTTCATCACCCGGACTACGTTGAGATCAAATATTCTTAGATAATGCTTTTTAAATCGCGACCTTCCGTCGCCGCTTATGGCTATTCAGTTTTATCTTGCCGATGATTGATAGCAGGCATCCGCAGGCGCCCTTCATGCACGTTTGCTGTACTCTACCAAATGATAGCCCTTCATTCCGGATGATATATTCGTTACGAGCATGTTATCCCTCAGTAAAAATATCCTATTACAGTTACTTCTGGTTTCTGTTAGCTACCACTTGCATTTGGTGATTAATACCTTTATAAAGAATCCCGTTGTTTAACTTCTTAAACTTAAAAGCTTGCCTTTAAAAAAAAATTAAATGTGATTTTTTTATTGGAAAGTGATTGTATCTGCCTGCATAGCGCAGTGGTTTACCGCTAAACAAAGTTGACTTTCTGATCTATCTGGATTAGCTACCAGCGTTAACGATTATCTGCCGCCGAAACGGCAATGCTGTGTTTTCTTGCACTCAAACACGTGTGAGCCTCATTGTCACTTAACATCAGATGAAATTAAAGTCAAGTTTTAACCTGTTGCTAATAAAAAAGCCATTTAGCCGTTAAGACTTTTAATATTTACAAAGATAAATAAATTTTTATTGGTGAATTTTCATTTACCAATAAAAGGTTTCCTCTCGCACGAGTAACATCGTAGTAAATGTTTTTATAACGTAGCATGCGGGTGCCTCCCGACGTTCGACCGCCCAGGAATACTTTATTGTTCCCCAACATCTAAACCGTGAAGCCTGGACGGGCGGCCCTTTGTCGACCCGCCCCATTGTCTGCAGTCTATACAAAAATACTTTTTTGTTCGGAAAGCGTCAACTATTTTATAGAATTTCTTTAGAAATTGTTTCATGCTTCACCCGTTATGTTCCACCACTAATACCCACAAGTGCTCGACACAACAATGTATACTTTAATAATATTTTAATAACACTTACAGCTGCCTGTGAACCTTTAGGTACTTACCACCACAATTGTTTCATGCTCAACGTTACTTAAGTTACATAAACATCTTATGTTGTGTCTATCACATGTAATGTGTTTAACGATGATTTGACTCTTTGAGTTGAAATAAGTATTCCATTACATTTCCTTACGATCTGTCGACGACTTTAACCGAAAATAAATACAACAACGAGTGTGTTGTTTGTTACTTAGTGAAACAAACTGTTTACAGTCGTATTAAACACAGTAACCCTTTGCGGTGTTTTATGTAAAAACTAGTATATCTACAGTTTGTTTACGTAAATGTTGGATTGTTTGCTTTATTCGTGTCTTTAGTCGGTTACTTTAGTGTGTACCAATTATATTAACGTAGTGTAAATCAAAAAGTTTTTCAATCATTCATTAAAACAATTTTGTTAAGTTTTTAATATGCTTTTCTTTCTATATATGTATAAATATTAGAAATGCTGTTTTTTAATAAAGAACTATTTGCTAACAAAACGTTTAACTATTAAGTAACCTAAATAAATTTAAGTAATAGTTACAAATATTTAGGTTAATAATATAAAGTCAGGTTTTCATTCTTAGATGGACAAGAGGTACTGCTTCTGATTTTAATAAAATTTGTTGGTCGTGACAGATATGAATATTTACTTAAAAATCGTGCATTACATTTAGAAATTTTTTTCCGTGTCGAATTTATGAAGTAATTAAATGAATCATATGAGTACACAATTTTTCTGTGATGTGTACAAAAATTATCAAATGTAAACCTAATGTTTTAAAGAACTGAACCAGATAGTTCAACAGTTTGTCGAAGGACTTATATGATATTTTACAGGCGTTCAATGATGTGTTACAGTATTTTGCGGTAGCAATGACATGTAAACAATTTATTGCCGCCTACGGTAATTTTGTTATCTAACGTCACATTCGTAGCGTTATTAACGAGACGATTAGATAGATCCAGTAGCTAGTTTGAATAGCAGCTGAATTAACGATGCCATTTAAGTTACATATGATAAATTTGTTGTGTTTAAAGAGAATAATCTGTTGCATTCCGTGTTCGATATTCGGCAGTGTTTGTTCATTTTAAC
The DNA here is from genome assembly GCA_018245475.1 of Pharmacophagus antenor. Lineage (NCBI taxonomy): Eukaryota > Metazoa > Arthropoda > Insecta > Lepidoptera > Papilionidae > Pharmacophagus > Pharmacophagus antenor. The sequence goes on from DWQX01004157.1 coordinate 8,539, forward strand.
ATGTGCTAATTACGAAAATGTTTGTTTGGATCAAATTACAAAAAGGTTACTTGTTTTTTTTTTTAATTAATGAAATAATCGTGGCTCAATATGAGCTTTAAACTTATCGAGCTTACATCATTGCAAGTTATAAGATTAGCTGTTATAATACATTTTTCTGGTTAGTAGCAATCCTATCGTTAACTTATTGAATAAGTCTTCCCCATTACACGTTTAAAATAAGATAAATAAAAAACTATTCCACAATTATTGTTTTTCATTTTTCTTTATATTTTGAATTTTAGAGTTGATAAATAACAATTATTTAGATAGATGTAAAAACAAACGGCAATACAGTTTTAGACACCTACCTAATGGTCATGCAAAAGTCATCGCTCCATGTACATTTATTTATTTACATTCATTGTCGTGCTCACATCGTCTAAAACGAATGCTCTCAGCTACAGTAATATCGTGGCATAATTATCGGCTGACTCACACTTGTCCTGTCGCAGCGCCTCTGGTTTTATTTGTTTAAAGCATCTTGGTCTGTTCGCCCTAAATTGTTTAACGGGCGGCTAACGACTGGCCCTGACTCAACTCCTCGCGCCTCTAGGCTGAGGTTATTAGCACCATTACTCTCGCCTCCTTATTTACTGTTGCTATCGTCCTTTTGAGTTCTGTTTGATTTGTCGTGATGTGTCGACCACGCAAATTTTAAACGTTAGATCTAAAATTAATTAAGTATTTGATAGTATCTGTTCATATTGTTTCTATCAAGGAGACCAGTTTCCAGTCCAATGAAGCGTACGTTCCGTGTAATAAATAATATTACGTGATATAAACGTTTGCTTTAAATGCTGTTCCATATCGAGACTAAATCTATGAAAGGTCTTTAAATTGATAATTTATTTTATATATATATATATTTTAATGCTTGTAATACAAATAATATTTATTTTAAATTATTTACATTATAAGTACATAATATAGAAATTTCCTGATTACTTTTGACAATAATTCCTATATTTAATATTTATCGGTGATGTTGTTACCATAACTTATCTTCTGTTAAACATTTAAAACAACTTTTTAATTTCGGTACTCTTGTGTATCGGGTTAAAAATGACACCGGTAGACTATACCATTAACTCACATTTACTTTTAGCCTATTAATGTACATGAATGGGTGCTAATTGGCAGTTGATGGCCAACACAGCAATTATTTCGCGCGATCAAAGACGGACACCGAATTGAAAACCGGACAACCTTCGGTACTAAAGAAGCAATAAAAATATATATCTTGAGTGGTTGATGTCATCTCATAACAACCGGAAAATGCCGCATGAGCGCGTCAACAGAAATACAGTTTATGAAATTTTATTAGATCCGCTCACTGAATATCCACTTTTTATCATTCACATTTATGGAATCACATAAAACTCCGCCTTCCCTTCTCTTTATCTTATTATGTATTCCCTAAAACATCTTAGCACAGGCCACTGAAGCGAAAATTGTGGTTCAGTCTAACCTTTTCGTTTGTCCGGGATGTCTTTCCGTCCTTTCTTTGAAGTAGGTCGATGACGTCACTTAATGGATTTCTCCGGCACCGAATGTTTATGGATTATTCTATAATAAAGATTTCCGATTTGTCACCGAAAAATATTTTTGCAACATAAAAAATAAATGCAGTGCGACCTCTGTTAAATAGTAGTGTGTTAAAAATTAAAATATAAATTTGGCCATAAAATCTTGAAATAGATCATGCAAAAAGAATATGAAGCTATATATCCGTAAAGATATATATACGGATATATATGAACAGGATTCAGTGGAAATATATACTTAAGAGTTTGATATATCATACATGAGTTATACTACTAGTGTAATTATAATTAGGTTAAGTTAAATTTCTTTATAATAGGTTTCGGCAAAAATATATATTTAGTAATTATTTTTGCTTATACGCTAGTTAAGTATGAACGTTCAAAACAAAACCTAGTGGCAAACGGCGCCTTGAATTATATTAAAACTTTAAGCATATAATGACAAAAGGGATTAATACATTTTCTGTTTTTATAGTTTGACCTTTGCAAGTGAAAATATTGTCTTCGTCTTATGAAGAAACTCCAGTCATTTAAAGCACCACTCAATCTTGAAAAGCTACCTCGAGATGGGTCGTCATTATTAAGTATTAACATAATAAGGGAAGCGAAATATTATATTAAACTGGCTTGGATAATAGATATTTATGTAACGTACCTTTATTTTATTACTTTTGGTGCTACTGGGCGTTACTTATATCAAAGCTTGTTATAATAATTTTATACAAATGTTATTGTTTTACTTATATTATCTTATTTCTTCTGGGATGTAAATGTAACTTTGCCAATTACCGATGTTTTATTCATGGACTGAAAACAGGGCTGTTAATATATAACGTATTTGTGAATCTGTGTGTGTATGTGGCGTCATTCGACTCTCAAACGGCTGGACTCAATTTAATTTTTTTGTTGTTACAACATTATCCTTCAAACAGTCAACTGATTACATTTGTGGCACTGTGGTTTACCCGCTTGCCTTGTAATGCAAAAGTCCCGGATTCGATTATCGCCCCTCAAGAGTGGTGAAGTTTGGGTGGTAGTAGGATTTCTCTACCCCCCTTACTTACTACCACCCTCAATGCCAATCTACCTCCATAACAGCATTGCTGTGTTCAGACAGTCGTACATGTGAGCGTCAGGTGTATTCTGGGCGAACATGTTTCGTCATCTACGCCCTCATTAACTCAACACCAGATGAAATCGAGGCCGAAATAAAAAAAATCAAAAATCCGCACTGAAATCTCCACTTACATATTTCATTTACTATTAACATGAATACAATAAACGTTATACAAATGGCGTATGTTTCTAATACGGAGTAACGTAAAATTGAAGTCACCAGTAGAGCATGATTCAAGTATTTAATCATATTTCTTAGTAAAACACACAGTTCTAGTAGAAGTAATAAATGATAAAGATTTTTTTAATTATTTTGCTTTCGGTAATCGTTTGCTAGGTTTTTTTTTGTCTAAGGTAATAAAGCAATTTAAAATGAAAAATATTTACTGAAATATTTTGTAATTATTGTAAAAATACATAAGTGTAGCATAACTTAACTGGTTTTATAAAATGAATAGGGGAAGAATAGCTTTTAATTAAGCAAGACGCGGCACTGTACATTTGCTGTTATACCGTAGAATTTCTAGAGCAAAAGCTAACAAGCCAATTAGAAGTATTCACCTCGCCAATGCGCGGCAAGTGAGCCGTCTAGAACTGAGGCATCGCCGCGTCCTGGATGTCTGACCTGAATCCCAGTCGACTGGCGCGCTTGTCGCTTGAATGACAACCGTTTCTCTTCACACCTGTGACTTCACAGTCGATTATTGTTATTGTCGGCAGTGGCGTGCTGGCTGGGCAAGCCCGAGCACTTATGTACGCGTTTATGTAAAAAAAATATATATATAAGGTGATTTTTCTTCTTTATTATCTTTGTAGTTCTGTTTCGACTTTGTACCTATTATAATTTATTAATTTTAATGCACTATATTACTTCAACCACGTAAACTGTGATTTCAGGCTTATATATGGGAGTACCGCCACTGCTTATTGGCTCTATAAAAAAACCAATAAGATCACGGAGGAAGTATCGGATTTTTATTGAAATTGAATCCAAATGTTTGGACACGTTCATGCCGCGGAAAACAAACCAGCGGATAATCCAGAAATCGTAGCGTTCAATTTTGTTTTACCCGCCACAGTGCAGCGAGTGAGTTGAAACACCCAGGGTGTATAAACTTAAAAAGAAAACCAGACTAATAGTAAATAGTAGCTTAGGGTGTTTGTTCGAACCAAAATACCAGCGCGGGCATAATCAAATTACATTTTAAAAGAATCACTTTCGTAGGTTTTTACGTTATCATGGTTATAAAGTGTTACACACCGGTAATATACGCCGCCTCAACTTGTTAAAACTAAATGTAGATACAGAAAATATTGTAGTATTTACTACGTTTTACCGTTAAAAACTTATCAACAATGATATTACTCGTCGTCATATACAATTTTCTAAATAATTCAGTTACGTCTTATTAAAAAACCACAGAGATCATTAGTCAATGAAACAAAAAATTTGTTTGCTAATGTCCGCTTTGCTTAATCGCAAATAATATGACTAAGATACAATCTTATCGCGTTATGCCACTACACGGGGCATTTTTATTTTAGTAGTAGTATTTGCGTTTAAATAAATCGCAAATGCTACGGTATTTAGTAAATTATTTTTTGTTTTATTGAGCCATGGTTTTCTTCAAAGTAACGCTTGAATCAATAAATTAAGGAGATAAATAAAATAAAAATGTAATAATTATAAAATTAACAAATTTGTATATTCACTTATACCTTTATAAACAAAGCTTGCAAAATAGATTTGTGCAAACGTCGCACGGTAATATATAACGAACACACTAATTTCTCCATGAAGTGCATAGATGACTGTAAAGTGTACTTCAAGCAATCCGTCATCTCTGGCAATTACTAGCATCTAGGTCATTCTAAGATCATTTGGTTTAATAAAAATATACATTTCAAAACTTATTACTTACCGCACCATAGTTAATAAAAAGGATAAAACCAAACGAAAAATTTTAATCAGTATAGAATTTTTTACGAATTGCACTGAAAGTATCTCTCAATTAATAATTTGTCATACATAAATTGTTCTGATTTTTAGTCGTTTCGTCATATAAAATTAAGGGTTAAAGGAAATTACTGGTAACCTCAAAACATATAAACTTTAATATAACTTTAAATCTCTCAATTTCGAGACTTCAAAGAAATTCAATACAATTGCAGCCTTAGCCGTAGGCGATACTTTCGACATAGATGTATCGACAAATCGACGATTAAGGAAAGAGATTTGTTGTATAAAGTTTTAATTGAATTTTTCGTTACTTTATGAATCCATGCCATTATCAATCTAATTATTTAAAGTTTTCCATCTACCACAACCTTTATAGACGAATACAGTAATCGCGAACGCTAACATGACCTGAAAATCGAAAAACTATTTGCTTTAAACGTGATAAATTCTGCTTTGATAGGACTCACCAGGTAAATCTGCAAGATTGCAGCACTCGGCATTTGCGAGTAATCCAGACAGAGATGTATCGATAAGCCTCGGCTTGGCTCCGTTGAGAGCAGTATTGACCGCAAGCCGCCGATCCGGACCCTCGTCAACTTTGACACGACCATTGGATCTCCGAACAATCTCTCTTACTCAATGCTATCGATATAACTTTGTTAGTCGACTATAATGCGGTGGGGTTACATCTTCCTCTCGAGAATATTACGCGACATAAACGCGCTTGCTTAGTGTGAAAGGTATTAGATCGCAAGTTATTAGCTTGTGTCCGATACATGTGTTATATTTTATGCAATTGATTTAAAAATTTATCTTAGTAATATTAAGAGAGAGAATAGTACGCAAATCTGACCGGTATTCTTTTTTGGTTGTTGATTATATTACAGCACAATTGCTATAATTGTCCCATTACAATTGATTCGTTATTACGTGTAAATATTGTGGCATATATGTGTCATCAATAAAGTAATATGAATATATTATTTTCGGTTGATATTGATGACACACAGATTAACCAGAATGTTTGATTACCAAGCGATTAGGTAATTCCATTTTATTTTATCATTGTGCCATCGGACTACGTCAAACCCTTGTCATGAATGAATTGCGGTATTCGTTTTCTCTGAATAATACAATATGCCTTTACATTGTAAGACAAACTTTGGGAAAATGATGATGGTAATTTTTTAAACATTTCGTATATTTTATATCGGCGAGGACGAGGTTCTCAAAACGACAAATTTTACTGAGTGTTCCCATTATGATGATTCTTGTATAAGAAAAAGTCCTTTCAAACTTGGTGTTATGAAAATTATAAAAAATAAATGCAGAGTGAGAAAATTGAAAATTTTGATTTTCAAACCTTTAACTTTTGTCCAAACTTTGTTAGAATTTGAATAATTATTTTTGTTGAATCTTGAACTGCACAAATGGAAGAATTTACGATCCTAAGACTGGAAAATGAGTATAAATTATGTTTCTACAAACCATGGCATTTCAGTTATAGAATTACTACGTACTTACTACTTTCCTAACTCTGGAAAAACCTATAAAACTTTTGGCTTTTGATTTTTTTTTGTTTCCGATGAAAATTTTCGCTAATGAGCTGCGTGGCCGGTAGTTCACTTTAAAAAAGTTACTGCTAATGAACAGTTTCTCTATTCAGATTTTACGATGTATGGATATTACGTTTGTTAATTACTTCCATTTCATAATGAAGCAGCAAATAGATAGCTACAATGTATTATTTTTATTTCAAGTATAGCAGCGAACAGCGTATAACTACATGGAATGTACGTTCTCAATTCTATTTGCAAACAGTGTTTTTTTTTATTTGTGGTAAGTATAATAAATATACAGTTCTTTAAATATAAAAGAATGACAGTGTTGTAATAGAAATAAAGTTTTATTAAAGTGCTATCTGGTGACTAAACGTTTTATTTTTGTCTCATCTTTACAATTTGCACAATAAGTATGACCAATTAATTATATAATTTGTTTTTGTACAAAAGAAGAAAAAGTGTTTTATTTAACTAATATTGGTACATTTATAAATCATATATTTTCTGTGCGGTTATTGATTGAACCATTATTAATATTATTAATGATTTAGTGGGACTTTGTGCGTGAGAATGGTTTTTGAAATGATTTTGAAATGTGACTATTATTGCGTGAGAGAACACGGACAGCGAAGTGGATTCAAACGCAAATCGCAAAGTTTGCCAGTAAAATATACTAATAATAATAATATTAATCTAAACAAAAGATTTATGCATATAACGGTATGCATTCAGGTCAAGCCCAAATATTTATATAAGGTACACTGCCGGCCAAAAGTTTGATACCACCTTGAAAAAATTACAATATTGAATAAAACTCCAAAAGTTAGTGCTCTACAAATTATATATTTACCTTATTAAATAGGTAACTTGTTATATAACATAAAATAATTTAAAAACTACAATAATTGCCATTATTATTAATAAAAAAAATATATTATTTAAACTAACTTTT
>DWQX01004158.1:0-15713 GCA_018245475.1 Pharmacophagus antenor
TAATTCGACGTGGGTCGTACACGCCCCACGTGGCACGAAATATTTTAATACGTCGCAGAAACATTTACGTTTACTAGAAACACTTATTACATACAATGCATCATATCATTGGCAACGTAAAAATAAAAACGTCGCATATTTTAAAAACAATTCATTAATTCCATTTTTTTTTGTCTCACCCCTCAGGTAACATCGTAGGGTGATCATAACCCTAGTCCAGTCCCTGGATGGTTAGGACAAGGTATGTGGCATATTTTAACACTAAATCTTTATCATAATATAACCTTCTGTAGATTGCTGTCCATCTGCTGTCTAATGAATTAATGCGTCGCGAAAGAGCTTCACATGTTTACATTTTTACATCCGTCGCGAAGTGGCTGACTCGTAGCAGGGGAACCTCCGTATTCCGTATTCCGATTGTGGGCCAACGGCATGGTGGCGTTTTGCTACAACACGCCTATAACAAGTTTACACTTTCATAATGTCAGTCTGCAACGACAAAAGCATTGTACCGTTCGTTATGTTAACGTGTGAAACTCGAAGTGTTATTATCGAGTCCGTTTCACCATCTAATAGCCCATTGTCACCTAATAACACGTGAACTTGCGTCCAAATGTCTAGAGCTCTTTGATAAAAAGAAATCACCCGTGGTATAGTGCTTATGTTTCATGGGTTATAAATAATTTACTCTTCATTTAAACTATCTTTTATTTAATAGAAGCTTAAACACAGGAGTGCGTATCCCAATAAATTGTTCGTTAATACAGTCGACTACGTGCCCATTCCAAATCTACACTTATCTATGCGTCGTCCGCGTCATAATTAGTTAGTCTCGATGCAAGAGTCGGGCCGGACAGAGAAAACGCTCAAACTATCAACTCGATGGACAAAATCACGTGCACCTACAATACCAGTCACCGACACTGCTCAATCGCCCGTCTCGCTCGTCGACGAGCGGGACGGAAACATAACTTGCACAACGTGCACACTAGATACACCCGAATACCCAGGCGCTTCTCGCAAGTATTGCGTAACTTCGACTATCTCGTAGCTTGCCACTTGACAGTCAGGCTAAGCCAGCTCCTCTGGCCGGTACAATGTAGTGGGAGAGTTCACGGATGACCGGATCCTTGAGTCAGTTTCGATTAAGCTGCAATAGTCGTCAAACAGACTAACAGCGCAAACTTCACCGAATCCAGCAGTAGCAGCAGGAGTGTGTACACATATTTTATCACGTCCATGCTTCTTATGGGCCCAAAAACTGGTTCATAATTAAAAGGTTGTTTTTAGTAATTATTCTTCTTCAAAAACAGCTGTTAGTTGAGTTCAACGATCGATAGATTTACACCCACGCGGATGTGCGAGCGAGACGTGAGCGATAACAAGTATGGGTGCAAGAGGGATGGCGTAATTACAATGGAAGAAGAAACGAAAGATCTCTTTGGTGCGGAATGATAATGAATTATTCCGCGGGTGGACATTGTGTTGGAGAAATGTTGGGCACTTCTGCCAAAAACAATTTTCTTAATCATAAAACAGAAGGCTTTTAAATAACTAAGTTTTTTCGACCCTCAAGTTATTACAATAAACAGATAGACGGCGTTTTAACGTATTTTGCTACCGCCCGTTAGTACTTTTTAAAAGTAATTAAAATTCAGTTAACAAAGAGGACATTTCTCCGATTTACTTTTTTGTAGATACATTTTAACTATTCACTCAATTTAATTTTACTGCCATTAATTTTGAATCACTTCATAAATATTAGTGATGTCAAAAATATCTTGACGGTGAAGTAAAAATTGTGACGTTTGTCTGATTCAGCCACCAAGAAGTTCAAGGGTTTACCGCTAGATGCCGCTTTTTGCCTCACCAGTGTTAGTTACCTACGCCATCTGTATTCAAATATTATTACAAGCTATCATATAACGTTCATTTGATTTATTTTGAGATAATATAAGTATATAGGCATACAAAAAAGACGAAATGAATGATTTAAAAATATTTGATATATAAGTTTTTTATCAACGAACCGTTAGAGTGGGAAGTAAATGTTTTATATTTATGAAAATATTACAGACTATACTGTACTGTAACTCAGGCATTATATTGATTTTAAATATTTCCGTTAATCTTATATTGGGCTCGTGTAACTTCCATGTCCCAATTCAATTTATAGATGTTTTATGCAGAAATGCGAATATTATAGGCCGTTATTACTACTTGGAAGTCTCACAGTGAATAAATCGCCGTAAAATATTTTTTTTCTTTTGCGTGAATATATTTATCGTTACTGTTTTTTATTCCCACAAATTTTCACAAAACTTTTGCCCATAGAGAGTTACTACGGGGGTGTAATTATTCAAAATGAGTCATGGCCTCTAACACTAGATCACGCCATTCTTCTCGGTCTTAAGAACTCGCGCCATTTGCTACGGCCGAGTTTGAGCAATGTAGTAGTAGTATCTCAGGGCCTGCTCAGCCGATACAAAGTTAATTAATATTTTTTTTTTATATCGACTATCGCTTAACACTTGAAATAGATTTAATCTAATGATAAGTGATAATGAGGCCGAAGGTGGTAAAGCGTGTTCGTACAGAAAGATTCTGGCTCTCAGATATGACTGTCGAAACGCGGAAAAGCTATTATGGCGGCAGATTTATATTAGAGGTGGTACCTAACCAGGTGGGTTCGAAATACCGTACCACCATGCAGAATTCACTAATCCTGTGGTCCGCGCATCGCACGCGGGACCTCCGTGTTCCAAAGCGATCTTTAAGCCACTGCGCCACGTAGGCAGAAATAATTTCACGCCTTTATCAAACGAAAAGAACGAAATTCTCTACTCAGCACGGTATATTTATTTTTTTGGTTATTTTTTATGTGTGAACGCTTAACTTTTTAATGAGGATTCCGGTTTTTATTGTTTTTTGTTTTCATTATTTGCAAGATTGTTCGTCAAATTTGAACTTTGTTACCCGACGGCCAAGCCTACGAGTATATTAGGTATATACATACGTTTTCGGTATTACTCCGTGTTAAAATTTAACGCTCTTGAAGGATACATAATTAAATTTTATTCACTATGCAAATTTTTAATTTTACAGCTTAAGTTTTAAGAACGATGGTGAATGAAAAATACGTGTGCTCCGTTTAATAAACCAGCGGATGTTTAATCTAGTTTTTTTTTAAACTAATTTCTGACTTATCTTTAATTGACATATTTATTTTTTAACATAACTACGTCTTAATCAATATGTAAACATTACTTTTGTAACCACATAGTTTAATTATATTTATATATCGAATTGAACACCACGATTATTTTTCTGTCTCAAATGCTTTTATATTAAAGCAGCCGTTGTTATAATCAAATCTGAGCTGATGATTGGTAACTTCCTTAGGGAGAAGCCACTTTAAGATTAAGAAAATAATAAAGTTTTTATGCATTTAAGTGTTTATAAATTAAATTTATTTTCAATTCTACATTTATGTGAAATAATTTTATATATTAAAGCAGAGATGAAATTTAAACTGCTTGTAACTACTTTTGCACATGTGAATCTAGGTACTGAACGCGAATTGTGGATTGTGACAATGTTGCAATAATTCTTTTCAGTAAAAGATCGGACTTGGCGTAAAATAAATTATGACCTATCTCGCAAAATTAACATTTCCCACTTAAGCGTATCATCATAATTGTTTTTTTTTTAATTTTAAAAATGTTTAGAGAATAGCGGTTTTGCATGAACTTGACTTGAAAAAAAAATATATATAAAAAAATAAAGTTCAGTTCCTGTTCAGAGGAACAAAGAAAAGTTTTACCTATCAATGTGACACGGACCACACCATTAAATTTAAATTGTCTCTGAGATGCCTATGAATGCCTGTATCTCCCGATATGTCGCATGACGCTCTCCGAGTGTCAGTTGTCTCACAGCAACGATGTTTTCTTCAGTGATGGCGGATTTTGGACGTCCTTCACGAGATATGTAACTGATACTAGTATTTCCACGTCGGTATTCTAAATACCATCGTTCGACAGTCCGCAGACAGGGGGCTTCATAGCAAAACACAGATCTTAACTCCACGAAACATTGTATTCGAGTTAGGCCTCTACGAAAGTTGTGAAAAATTATAGAACGAATGTTTTCCTTCGAGAGATTCCTTTTTGTACGCGATCGGATAGATCTAAAATCACGCTGTAACTAGTTGCATCAGTCCTATTTCTTTTGTTTTGCTATTCTAAATTCAAACAAATTTGAATTATACATTATTATATTTATACATACTGAGTACTACTCTCACAGACTCCTAAGGAGGTCTCAATAAAAAAAAATCTACATTTTAAAGGGTATCTCAGTAAGAGTGCACGGTTTCATTTTAAAATAAAAACAAGTATTTTATGATGGAGTTGTGATATTTTTATTGTCTTGTAAAGAAGACACGTGTCAATTGAGTATGGAATAAAATTACGAACGAACGAACCCACGGCTCCGATGACAAGCCATTACTCTTTTCATGAGAATTTCCATGACCCTTGCACAGAGATGTGATTGTATCTCATCGACGACGCGTTGGATTTTCGATTTGAGCTCAGGAATTGTTTCGGGTCTATTCGAGATTTCACAGAACCCCATAGAACAAGATCGCACGGCGTCCAATCGCGCGATCTTGGTGACATCAGAATTTCGTGAGATAATGTGCTCTGAAAATCGTCGCTGCAACAAGTCGATTGTTTCGTGCGCGGCGCGGCAGGTTGCGCCGTCCTGCTGTAACCGCACGTTGTCCAGATTCATGCCGTCCAGCTGAGGCCGCATGAAGTCCGTTATCATATCGCTGTAACGAAAGCCGTTCACGGTCACTGCGATTTCGGCCTCATTTTCAAAAATGTAAGGTCCAATCACGCCGCCTGTACAAAATCCGCACCAGACAGTTACTCGTTGTGGGTGCATTTGTTTCTCATGGACTGCATGAGGATTTTCCGAGTCCCAAATTCGACAATTTTGTGTATTCACGTAGCCATTCATATGAAAATGCGCTTGATCGGAAAAATAGACTTTTTTCGAAAAACCGGTATCGACTTCACTTTGCTCGCATTTACACATTGAACAAATTGCCCGGCGCTTTCCGTGGTCTGCTGGTTTGAGCTCCTGAGTTAGCTGAATCTTGTACGCATGAAGGTGGAAGCCTTTAGTCGAGATTCGCTGCGTAGTATATACTGAACCAGTTGCTTTAAAATTTTTCACTACTCTCCGAATGGTTGACACATTAGGTGCACTTCCTCGGCTGGAAATTTTGCGAAGTTTGCGAGCGGTTTCAGCGTGACTTTCACCATTTTTGTTATGAGTTCTCACAATTATAACGCGTTGTTCTTTCGAAAAGTGCTCCAAAATTTTATAATCGTGATTAACAGAGGTGACAACTGTTCAAAGTTGCCACTCAACTTTCCAAAAAGAATTCCAATTTTAAAAAGTGCACTCTTACTGAGGACACCCTTTACTTAACAAAAATGTCGATACCTTTTCATCATTAATCTCATTTGATTTAAAATCCGCTTTGCGCAAATTACATTAAGAGATTTCTACTAAAAAAAAAAAACACCTGTTAATTAATTAATTAATTAATTAGTAGAGAACTGAGGGAAAAAAGGATTCCGTCGCTAATTACTGTGCGCGGCTAATTGAACCGGTGCTAAACAAAGGACAAAGATTGTTTGTTCAGAGAAATAACGTGAAAAAAGTATTGGGAATTTTACCTATTGTTACTGCTAGATGATTAGCCTTAAAATTTTATAAAAATCTTTCGGAATGTTTTAAATGAAATTCTATAGAAATATGCTTGTATTGTATTGAAGATGTTTTTATTTTTTTTTACAAGTATCACGAATGCCTCCGTGGCGCAGTCGTTTAGCCGCTTGCCTTGTAACGCGGAGATCCCGGGTTCGATTCCCGGGTCATATTAGTAGTGGAGTGTGGGTAATGGTAGGGTTTTTGAACCCCCCGGGCTAGCCACCACCTACCCTCAAAGTCGTTGTGTTCCGGTAGTCGTACATGTGAGAGCCGGCATGTATTCTGGGCGAACACGCTTTGCTAACTACCGCCTCATTGTCACTTAACATCAGGTGAAATCGGTTGGCTTTGATCTAAATTTATTATTGCGTATTTTTTTTCTTTATGCACTATCATTATTATTATGCAAGGATATTTATTAATATGTATATATATTTGAAAATTGTCGTCTCATTTATATGTATATTACCTTCGCCCCTCCCCTCTCCCTCGTCTTTATTTATATTATTATTATTTTATCTTTTTATTATTTATTATTCTTTTTACGCATCCCATATTTATATTCATCTCTGTTCAACCCCAAGGTAGACTGTCAGAGAAAGCCATTTGGCATTAAGTCTACCTTATGCGCCCATTACCGCATTAGAACTTTAAATAAATAAATAATAAATAAAATAAGCTGACCGTTGTTTGCAAAGGGGATGCCTATATGAGTTTCCAAAGTTGATCCTGGTAAGCAGAATTTCTGCTGGCGCCACCTAGTTAATGTTGAAATGTATAAATAAATACAAAAATTTATTTATAAATTTCCGCTTAGTTTACTTGCAAACATTACGACTGAAATACTATTAATGAATATTTTAGTTATAATATTTACTATTAAACAAAACGGTTAATCATCGAATAAATTTTTTTTTATTTAGCCAAAGTAGCGCTTGATTCTGTAAACTATGTTTTAAAATGTATATAAATAAAGTATATATTACTTTAAAAGAAAAAAAAACAGATTGATAGATATATACTGTTATGAGAGGATAGAAGTGTACTGCTTAGCGCTTTCTAGGTGTCTTTTTGAAGAGTATATTAAAATGTGATTGAAGTCTCCGGTTACGTGCTAGACGGAGCTCATGTTAAACTTAACATCGTCTTCAGCGTGTCCCCTATCGTGGTACAATGTCGTTACATAAAAGATAACAAGCGGTGTGCTTAAATATATATACACGTGTTAATAACTTGACCGGGCATTGTTATGCTTAAGTGAAACTAACGCGTATAACCCAGACGTAACCCTATACGTTCTCTCAGTATGGTGAAATAACTTCTACTTAATGTTAAAATTAACCTTTCGGTTGTGGTATATCACCGTGCAAAGTGTATAAACATAATCTATTTATTAAACAGAGTATACTGAAATTAAATTTTTATATCATGTAAGGAAGAAGAAAATCATGTAAATTTGGTTTTACGTAGATTTGAATTGATGTGTTCGAGCTTGTCGTACGGACACGCCACCTGCTCTAGTGTGCGTATAAAATTTTCGACTTCATCAATTCTAAACATAAAAACTTTCAATGAATTAAACTGACCCCCTATTCACAATAAGATTGAATTTAAAATGAAACTCTTCTTAGTCGATATATAAGCACCGCGAAGAACACACACTCCAAATTTTATTTTTCTACGACCAGCCTTTAAGGCTGTGTGTCGACACAGACATAGGTGATGGTAAATCACTCAGAAAAACTCAGTCCAAAAATAAGACTTTTTAAATAAGGTAATAATACTAATAAGAAAAAAATATATACTCATTCAAAAGAGAAAGCTATTAGAAGGATCTATAACTTAGAAGAGTATAATACCACTATTCTCGTTTACCATATTTAATTATCACAGTATCAAATCCGTAGACCTACCATCCAACATTAATAATAAAGCGGAAAGCAGGTTTCTTGACTCCGTTGCACACTTGTTCATCGCTCGCCTGTTGTAGCGCGGGGGTCGCGCGTTTGATTCCCGGGTCATATTGGTAGTGGTGTTTTGATGGCGGCAGGGTTATCTAACTAAATCTGGCTGGCCACCCCCAAAGTCGGTCTGACGCCATAATGAGTTTCCTAGGTTCATCCTGTTAGGTTGGACTTCTGCAATTTCTGCTTAGAAAAGTTATTTACAATTAATGGAGAGTAGTCAGAAAAATTATGTCTAATGACAAAAAATCACATACAAAAATTGTAGAATATTTTCACATAAAATAATGAGGCATAAGAAACTGTTTCAACCCTTTCAATGGGGTAAGTTTTTAACTATACAATTGTTTAATGAAACCCAAACTAATTAATTTTCTTCGGCTATGAGTTAACATTCGACTTCGATTGAATCTAATGTTAAGTGACAATGGGGCCCTAGATGGTGAAGTGTGTGTCGCCCAGAATAGTTCTGGCTCTCACATGTTTGACTGACGGAATATAGAAATTCTGTTATGGCAGTGGGTTGACATTGAGGGTGGTAGCCAAGCAGGTTCGAAAAATTTTCTTCACAATCCAGACTCCACTGTGGCATCAAACTCATAACATCTGAGGATGCCACTAGTGGTGGCGAAACGCGTTGACAATGTGATCAAATCCCAATACTCGCGATTAAAAGTGGTAAAATAGCATTATGCTTGTTTACGGTTTCGTAATAAATTAAGTAAAGTAATAATTAATGTTAGAAGAAACTATAATTTTCCAAAACTTTCGTTATAATGAAAGGGACGTAAAAACCCCGAGCGAGTCAGTGACGTCACACATTTTTGCCACAATTAAAAATTATGGCCATAGCAATGAAAAAATACTTTCACAAACGTTGAGTTTTTAAACTAGCGTAAATGTGTGTGCAAGTTGCGTATAATTGCATGTCTTTGTGAGTAAGGATGCATGAAGAAAACTATGGCAAGTAACGCTGTCGTCCGTTTTTGTGTTTAGACAGATGGCGCCAGGTTACTTAGGTCTACGGTCGCGGTACCCGACGAAAAAGAAATATTTTACATATTATTAGCCCGAATAAAATTATTTTTCTCGCTGTGAAAACAGAAAGGTACCGTAAATATTAACAGGCTTACTGAGCTATTTTTATAACGAATTTAAAATATATATAATCATATACTAGTTGCTGAATGACGCACAAAGGGATTGAATTATATTTTAAAAACGATTGTGCTCGACGCCATATCGATATACCGTTCGAAAAAGGAATTTTCGTAAAGCAGGCCAATGAATATGAACTCTTTGTTAAGTAAATATTAAAAGAAAATCACGTCTACTGAAACATTTCTATATTACAACAAAGGAGAACTTTTCTAATAGATAATAAGTTTTCTTCTTTTTAATCACGAAAAAAGTATCAAAGGATCATTGACAAAGCACTACTTTGAATATTTAAAAATTTAACGTACAATGAGCAACAAAATCGATACGTGTATACTCAAAGAAATGAAACGTAAGATCTAATATTTAAGGTTGAAAATGTTTTACATTGTCTCATTTGCAACTATATTATTTACTACTTACTGTGAAAAAGAACTATTGCTATCATGTTTCTAAGTTTCATGTCTATACTAAAATTAAACCATTTGATTGATTGGAAAAAAAAGTTCACTTCAAATGTCAATCATATTAAATCAAGTCATATTAGTTCCGTATTTCGATGAAAGCAATGAAAAATTGCGAACACAGCCTTTAATTTTTTTTCTCCTCTTAAATAGTATTTCATAACATTAAATACGAGAAATATGATTTATTTTTATTGTAAAAGAAAATTATTTATTTTGCGCGAATGTGTCTCCCTGTGATAGAAAACAATTTTCTTTAATTATCGTTTCAATAACGTGAAAAAAAAAATAGTTTTTTTTAATAAAACTACCTCTAAAAAATCTACGGCGTTAAGTGGAAAAAAATAATAATTTAGTAAGTTTAAATTCCGTACGAGTTTGTTCTAATACAACAGTTTCGCCAGATCTGTTGTTTTCGTTTACAGAAAAATAATAATTTCGAATTTAGAGCGCTTACGAGAGCGAATGAGAAAAGGGTATCGGGTGTGCCTGAAACAGCGGCATTCGGGCGGTAGTCAGTCGCGGGAAAGCGTCAGGGTGAGTTGTAAACCTGTTGAAATATAAGCAGATTTTGCAACATGTCCACTTATCTGCTTGAATGTAAAAAAAAAAGAAAATACAAGAAGAGAACTGCAAAACAACAGCCATATTACAGGTAAGTGATTAGATTCGGAATTGAGGAAATAGGCAAAATTTTTTCGCGCGCGATTTCGGGTTGTAGATTTTTTTATGGGCACTTTTCGTTTTAGATTCTTCCCGTTGTTAAATAAAAAAGATTTTATATTTGATTTTTGATGATTTACATTTATTCATTTTAAAGATTTTTATATAAATTAAATTTAATGTTCATTAATGGAAGGAATGGGAAACATACTTTTAAGTTAGCGCTAAATAAAAAAAAATTGTGAATTTGTTTTGATTGTCGTTAATTAAAACTACTATAAACCATTCTAATAATTTATTTTCGAAATTTTTTATGATTTTTTTTTGATAAAAATCTTTTATCTCTTAACTCTAAAAAAACAAGTCAAGTAAACAATATTATCTCGAAATTAAGTTAATTAATTTAAATATTTCTTTACGCTTGACGTTATGGTTTTTTTTTTATTTTTAAAAATTACAACTTGGACGGATAATAGAAGTTAACAAGTTTGTCATGAAGTTTAGTGAATTAGTGGTTTAATTTTTATTCGAAAACTAAATATTCGGAATAAATTACGCTTAAAAATTTAATTTACGAATAATTCACAATTTTCGAAAAAAAAAGTACAACTCGAAAAACAAACATTAGAAATTAACAAGACTCGACGCTCAGTGAATTAGTCGTTTTCTTTTAATGATCCAAAAAAAAAAAAATTGACGCAGTAAAAAGATTTTTCTTCACTCTCAACAATTAACACATTCGAAATATTGCAATTTCGAAATGCTAGCCAGGCGACCGTTTTCATTATTCCGAGTGCTAATTGCGTCACAAGGAGTGTTTTGAATCGCATTGACAATTTTTTTTTTCCCCAGCAACATCACACGACGTGTGGACGATTAGCTTTCGCCGCCGCAGTGCATTACGAACCGTTCGGCATACATTTAATTACGCGAACGACAAATATTCGCGGAGGAGCGTTGTTAGGGCTCGTAGCCACGGGTGGTCAGGTCGGATTGGAAATATTTAATTGCTGCACCCGAGTCTTCGGTGTGATGTGTGATGTATGACGTAAAAAAAATTTAATAATAAAAAAAATTATATACTCTTGTAGCTAACACTTTTGTTGCGAGATTTTTCCCTTGCGTGGGGTAGATAGATGGAGACAATTTTTTTTTAATAATTTATTCAGTAGTTAGAAATTTGATTTATAATCGATGTGGATTAAAGTTATATGTGATTGTTTTAAGATGATTAATTAAGTTATTATTTAAGAAAAGATGCGGTGAGATCTTTTCCAAAAGGTAAATCAGCGCGGGTCAGCCCTTATCGCATTTAAATAATTAAAAAAAAAACCAGATATATTCCATTCCTTATGAAAATAGATGACAATTAAATGAATGAGAATGAATATATAATTACTTACATTCAAATAAAAAAAAGTAAAAAAAAGCTGACATATTATAAAAAAATATTTCTTGCAGCCAATTTTAAAGATAAACTTATAATAAAAAATATTTTCTTTATAAATATTTCTTATGATAATGTCAATTTCTTTTTATGATTTATATTTTTCCTACTCTCACTTTTAAGTGAAAAAAAAAATGTATGTACAATTGATTGACGTCTCCGTTTTTCTATATTAATTCTTTTTAATGTTCTAATAATGTTGCGTACTGTGCTTATACGATTTCAAATCGATGTATAAAACATTAGCATCTTGTTCGTTACCTGACTTAAACTTTATTAAAAAAAAAAAAAAAAACTACAAAAACGCAATAACCGCTGTTACCCCGTACGGTCTATTAATAAACAATACCGTTGAATTTTTCTCAACTCCCCCGGCCACCCGTTGGGAATTCTATTGGAGGATTCCAGTATTTCGACGAGGCGCTTAGGTATATCGGCTTGGACCTTGATTGTTCTTTCATTATTCCAACCCCCATTATAAAATCGCTTCAGCGCACGGGGAGAATACTTCACGGACACCTAATAAGAAATCGGCCTGTCATAGCCAGCCGAACGCGGAGTAGATAGAAACTTTTAGCTAATCGGAACATACTACATTTATTTTACTCTTTCGAATTTTCTTTCAGCTAATCAGAATACACATGCCAGTTAGTCGACCTGGTGGTTCGTTCAAGTTATATATATTCTTTTAATATAAGTTGTTTTAAGGCATTTATATAAATCGGCATACTGTACCGCATAGATCGTGAACACCTACCATAGATGAATTAGTAAGAGTTCTCTAGAAAATTCCAAGCCTTCTGTCGCTGGCAGTTGACGGTAACGACTATTTATTTATATATATATATGCCAACGATGAGTTACAAATCACTACATCGACGAAAATATCACTCGCCCGTCGATTAATCGAAAGATATAATTGTGATACTTCCGTTAGATGTGGCAATAGATTAAAAAAAAGGAAAAATCGTAATGATAATTAACATTAGATTTATCGACACATTTCTATGGTTTTCTTTTCGTATCTGTATTAATTTTGTACATTATTGCATTAACTTTTTTCCTGTTACGCCATAAAATATATAGAACAATGTTGCCAGAGGCGGTATAAAAAAATAATAATATCGAACGCATATCGGTATACATGTATACATACATCCATACGGGATGCATATCGTATATCTGTTAAATTTGCACATCGTTACAATACGACGTTTCAAACGAAAATTAAACAAACGCGCTTCTGATGCCACACCGTTACGCGTGAAAAAGGTATAAGCACTACTATAGGATTTTGTTTTAAGCTTACCACAGAAGCAAACGCTATTTCCGTTGTATATAATATATATCTATATTGTAGGTATAACTCAAATTTCATTCCAGTAGAATGAACAACAGATAATTCCGGTGAAGCGTAGGACTATAATTGGCATGGCTGCGTTGACGCCCGGAGGCGGTTTAGCAAAGGGCTCGAATGCACGCGAATTTGATTTTAACATTTCCCGACTATCCAGTTGCACATATGTTATTATTCATCTGTATTTAATTAAATGATTCAATATTTCGTTGATCATTTAAATAGAATTTCAACGATGGCGGATTGTATACGACGGGCGTTACATTGAATTGAGGAAATAAATCACATATTATATGAAACGGCTAATGCTTCGCACAAAGCTTCTTTCGTCAATAAAGAGGTAAAATTCGTTTCGTATCTTTTTTTTTTCACCATTTTAATTTATTTATCACCACTGATAACTTCCTATCGACTAAATCAGATTTCAGTGGGTCGTTTTAGTATTGAAAAAATAAAAGTATTGAGGAGTAATACTAAAGATATAGAAAAACTTAGCAACACTATATAGGTGACTTATGTATTTAATTAAGTAATTTATTAACATTTTTACTATTGCATAAAGAAATATAATCAGATTGTAAATATGAATTCACCAACTGCACATTGGTGAAAACTTTATTTAAATTTTCCTTTTGTATTTATTGCTAATTGTACTCGTCAGTGAGAAGCTCTTGTGTGGATCAACGAAAGCTTACACTCTTAACCTTCCGAGTAGTACATTAAAACTTACTTTTCACTACACAAATATGAACAGTTAACGTGAAATAGAATCCAACCAGCACTAGATGGATTATAATATTATAAATAAATATAATAACAATAATAACATATTACAAAAACAGGCTGTCCTACACGAACACAATAATCAGTTAATTTTAGGAGATACAATATTCACCAATAGCAATGGAACAGATATATAGTTATTTTATTAAATAAACAAAAAAAAACATGCTCTCAATTGGACAGTGGCACATTTTTTCTTGAGATCTCAACACGGGCGCCGCTAATACCGGCCACCTTTAAATATTGCACAACATCACAGAATAATATAATTAGTAAAGAAATATATAAACATAGGTGGGTAACATATTATGTTACTTCATGACACGATGGTCAATAGATGGGCCCCTATGAATAGGTTTACATGATAGAATGGATATTGATACTCATGCGACTCCTACATCCATTGTCCGGGCTGTTCTCGCGCTATCGATGTTCATTAGACTGGCCACTTAAGCCGAGACAACCGAGAGGAAGCACGGCGTCGGCCGATACGTTCGATGTGTGCTTTGCGAAATAATAATATGAATTCGACCGTAATAATGGGAAAATTCTATAAAAAAAAAAGAAAAACCTAATTCTTCCGCATCTGCGGCGGCGGTGTTGCCGTTCAGATTATCGAAAGAACATTGGAATAGGCACCTTCCACGCAAACGCGATTCACCATTATAGACTTGTCAAAATGTGAAACCTACGTAAAACGTTTACTTTGTTAGAGCGGCATATGGATTCTACTAAGATTTTTCTCACAACAACTTGAATTTAATTTGATACTTACTGTCGCCTAGTGGCGCTTCAGTTACTACTAAAATTGCTTTTTTCCCCCTCTATAATACCACTGGCGGATTTTAGTTTATGGTATAACTTATTAGTTAACATCTTTCCATGCGCGGGCTTTCAAAAAGCTTAAATATTATTAAAAACATTCCAGTGGTTTATGGTCGGCTGGAAGCTCGAATTAGATACGTTGTGAATAATAATAATATTTAATATGTTTACATTAAAAACTCTTTAATATCACTTGAAAAGTAGTCGCGTTGCTCAAAGCTCGCGTTAGTCAAAGCTGTGAGTAGGTCATCCAAATGGTGAACGAGCTTATGATGGCCACACCAACAGCTTCCGTTATATGTGGACAGTCGTACGCCGCCGATGGGTGCGATGGTAGTAAATTGTGGCCTGTACTGTTGATTTGTTGCTCAAACGGTAAATTATGAAAATGACCAAAAGACAGACTAAAATTAATTTCTATTTTAACCTAGTATTAGATACATTAATGCTATACACTTCCACGTATATGGGTAAATTGCGATTGAACTCTTATAGTATATATCTATAAATTCTATAACGATTTCTAGCTATTAAACGGTTCAGCCGCTTTCTGTTCAAAGATCTCGATGGAAAGTATACTGTTTCCTTCTTCTTGAATACACTGTCATATAGCAGCAATTCAGAAGAAATTGTGCGATCGTTTGAATATTATCAAAATCTTTTGTAGTATAGTATTGTGATCATTTACTATACAAAGCGACAATTTATCGTGCACTTGACATTATGTTAGTATATAACACTTTTGGGTATCTTTTTTTTAATTTTCCGTGAATTTCCTTACGTAATTAAGTGTTTTTTTATTTCGTTAAAATCAAAAATATAAATTAAATGTTCGCCATGCGATTTAGACACTGACCGTTTTTAGATTTTAAACGAATATGTTAATTTATTGATATTTATTTTTTTTTTTAATAAAATAACCAAATCGCCTTCAATTCGACACGCATCATCATAAACATAACTAAATTATTTTTTTATCATCCTTATCCCTTTAAATAAAAATCACACGATTCTTAGGAATATTTGCAAATACACTGCCGGCCAAAAGTTTGAGACCACTTTCTACACAGGTTATAATTTGCAAAATATTTTAAATCTGCGTATGATAACGTAACAATGTGAACACCTGTGTAATGTACTA
Organism: Pharmacophagus antenor; assembly: GCA_018245475.1. NCBI lineage: Eukaryota > Metazoa > Arthropoda > Insecta > Lepidoptera > Papilionidae > Pharmacophagus > Pharmacophagus antenor. Next base: position 15,593 of record DWQX01004158.1, read on the forward strand.
ATCATTTTGAATGTCTAAATACCATTTCTCTTATCTTTTACACTATGACTATGCCATAAATGGGCATGGTTTATTTACCACAGATGAGTGCCGCGTAAGGACCAGGTGTTGCAATTGTCAT
>DWQX01004159.1:0-15713 GCA_018245475.1 Pharmacophagus antenor
TTTTTAAATTATTTTATGTTACATAACAAGTTCCCTATTTAATAAGGTTAATAAATAATTTGTAGAGCACTAACTTTCAGAGTTTTATTCAATATTGTGATTTTTTCAAGGTGGTCTCAAACTTTTGGCCGGCAGTGTATACTACATTTATTGCACAAAAACTGCATAACTCATTAATTCTGCGGTTAAGTAATTACTTTTTTTTAAATTTATAATGCAGATTTTATGTGCTTCGCTTTTTAAGCCGTTGTTTTAATTCTTCGTTTTATTTATACACTATTTTTTTTCTTTTTAAACATTACCGCGTTTTAAGCTAAAAAAAATTCTTATTAAATCTGTTCAGAGTAGCAGTGTTTCCGTAAGTAATATAATGAGATTAAAATGGAAATAGAACGTGAAATGTTGAATTCCCTCTGCGAAGTGATGACAAATCAAATCTTTACTGAAAGGCACGCCTCATCTTCTTTGAACTTAAAATTGGATTCCATCGCAAAATTGTTGTTGGTATACGCTCTTACTTCAATTAATACTATTTCATTCAAGTCCAATGAGAAAAGATATATTAAGTATAAACAATGATTTGGCTGCATAAGAATGTATTTGATTACAAAAAAACTTCCTGATGTTAATTCCTAAACTTGTTTAGTTTTAACTACAACATCGTTCCTATTTTATTTATATAAACAGCAAATTAAAAAAAGGTAAATTTTCTAGGATGTTTAAAATTAATCATAATTTTATAATAAATATTTAATTTTTCATTATGTTCTAAATCCAAATAATAAAACGCTTACTTCATTTGCTTAAACCTCAATAATCTTTGCGAAAATTATATGCACAAAGTAATTTGACATAAATACCGCATTTCATATAGTATTTATCTAAGTGAAATTACTATCATAACTTGTTTCTTTTTATCGTTTAAATACTAACACTTGACCTCGACATCACTCGACGTTGAAGGACAATGAGGTCGTAGATAGTGAAGCTTGTTCGCCTAGAATAGTTCCAGCTTTCACATATTTGATTTTCAGAAAACGATTTTATGCTAGCAGATTGATATTGAGGGTGGTAACTGACAAGGCGGGTTCGAAAAACCCTACTGCCATCCAGACGACTATACCTGTGGCCTGCAAACCGAACCCGGGACCTCCACTTTACAACACAAGCGATAAATCACTTCACAACGGAGGCAGTCCAAAATCGCTATGAAAATGAACTTGTTACAGATAATTTAGCCAAATGGGAGCAATTAAGGTTCAAAGTGTTACCGAAGCAAAAATTTGACAAGACGACCCTTCATCTCGTACCTTAAGCGCCAGTTTCTAATACTGGGCCACTCACATTGTTCGAGTTTTTATCCAGGTAAGGATTCAACTAACCCTCTTAATTAGCTATCACCATCATGTCAAAATAAATCATGGATACAAAACTTACCGACGGTAGCACAGCACAATATACTCCGAATTGTTAACAATGTCTACCAATATAGATGAAATTTGACAAAGTCGAAAAGCAAAACATAGCAAATACATTCTAAAACTTCCTTTATATAAAACGCAGAGGCATTATGTCCATGCCTATGCTAAAAGAAGAGTTAAGAATTACACATAAAAAAATATCAATTGCTTATTAAGCCAGCAACCTTGTTCTTTCAGGTTTATAAATAACAGTATAAGTTTAATAATATTTCCCTGTTTACCTTCTATCTTGTCTAAGGGAGAATATTAGAAAGTAAACATACATAACAAGATGTTTTCCTGTTATACAAATATCATTTTTTTCTTATAATGTGGAAGGTTTCTTTTTCTTGGCCCTTTTATTAACTTTTTATGAATAATATCAATTTAATGATTCTTTGAGAATTGGAAACAGGACATTTGAAAAAAATTTTAACCAAAAGAGTGCAAAAGTAAAAGAATTTTTTTTGGACAAACTTTGGTATTCGTAAATTTTATTACGTATATAAATATATAAAATTTACGAGAGATTATATTACGTATTTTTTCTGGAAGAGATTGCTGTTACTTATTTTATGAATCCGATAAGAATTTACAAACGCAATGTGTTCCTGAGTATTATTCGTTTACATTTTATTTACTTCTTCAGTTGTTACGAGTATATTATTTTTTACTGGTTCATTGCACAATTCTAAAATTATATTCGATATGTTGAAATGTACTTTAAATGGCGAAAATTGATTTGTTTTGTTATGAAAAAGTTAATTGAACATAGACGTTCTCGTTAGAAGACAATAAAATTCTAAGGATAGACTAATGCACCTCATTTTAAAATTAGTGTAAATGTACACAAAAATATTTTCCAGTTTGAAAATGGTTTTTTTTTTTTGAAATTGCAATCAGAATTATCACTAGGCGAATGATTTAATAGGATCATCTATGTCAAAAAATCATATACTGTTAGATATTTTTGTATAGTTCATTATAAAAAAGAAATAGGTAACGAAAAAAGTGAAGAACAAGAAAAGTTGCTTTCCTTATCACTCTATATCTGATTTAAATACTAGCCTATGAAACAACAGTGTAAAGGTATTATGGAGAAATATGCAAATCTTTTTATTATCGTAAAATTAAACGAAAAGCTTTTAGCGAAAATGATTTTTATCTTTTACAGGAAAAAAATTCCGCTGGTGCGTAAAGAAAGTGATAGTAACAATTCTTCGTTGTAAAATAAAATAAAAACTTCTAATGGAAGAAACGAAGATATTTCAGTCTAAATGAATTGGAAGATAGCAATAATATAGAGTCAAGGACAGTGAGCGAATAAAAACGCCCGCATTCAAACAATCAACGAACATTTTATACAAAATGTATTTTAGATTACATTTAAATAAGAATTCTTGGCCAAAAGTAAATATTTTTGACTTTGATTGGGATCTTACTTAATTAGATGCAACACAGTTTTACAAACGCCAACAGTAAGTTTTAAGTAAGACTTGCGTATCCGTGATCACACGATCAAATCAACGATTATTCTAGGTTAGTTAGAGTCAGTAAATTAAATTTTAGTAAAGTTAATCACTTTTATTAAAATTTATAGGGAAATCTAATCGAAAGAAATTTAATCAAAAAAATTATGAAATCAAAGATAACATATATTATTATATATAATTACTTTAAGTACTGATTTTAGCGCCTGAATCCACATGTTTATTGCAAACATTAGCACGTTCTAAATAATTATCTATAAACGAGAACCCCTTACCTTCGACCCTCGTCAGTGTCTCCCCATTTAGCTACCGCTAATTCACTAGGTTATTAACCTGCTTTACACTTTATCCTATTGTTGGACAGTTTTTTTTTATGAGACAAATGTTAAAAATGTATTATAAAAAAAATAATGAAAATTTCTATTTGTTACCCTTTTATTTGTAATTCTAAAAAAATTGCATTCGCTGCACTCATGTAGGTCGATTGGTAAAATTTCAGCTGGCTATATTAACTTCTTCGTGAAAAGGCACCCCGTTCCACTGCCGAAATAAAACTTTCTCTACAACACTGTGTAAACAATACGGTAACGTTCGAATTCTCTATTTGAACAAACAGTTCGACAAAAATTTTAAAACTCCTAAATAAAACTTATTTAGATTTAGCCAGTATTGTATTTCAGTTTTTTTTTTTCATTCTATCTTTCTCCGAATAGTTCTTCAATTTACTAAATGAAATTTCTGAATGTTGAATATTTTAAGGAATACATAAAATATTAAAAAATATAATAGAATTTAGGATATACCGTGTTTTCGGTGTAATAGGCACCTATATTTTTAAAATGAAACATCATGACTGGTTAGTACCTGCCACTTCATTCAATTGGATAATGAGACAATAAGATATTTAAGTAAAATAATAAATAAAATAAAAATAAGTTTATTACTAGCTTAGCAACTTAATTAACTTATTTATTGATCCCTAAATTGGGTCAGCCTGTATCTTGGGGATTACCTTCCAAGTGATGATAGTTTAAGAAACATATACATAGTTCTTGAAATAAAAAGTATCATAAATGAATTAGAGTTAAAACCTATAATTGTATTTAATTTTATGAAATAGTTTTTTGATCTTTGCATCAATTTAATTGTATTTACAAAAGAAAATTCTAAAAAAGAATCACCAGTGTTTTGTTTTTTATAGGAAGAGTAGGAAAACGAGCGAGCGGTTCGATTCACTTGAAGGAAAGAGATCATACTTCGCCCATAGGCAACACTCAGAGTTTTTTTATATTTAAAGACATTGTATGCCATAAACAGACGCTACCACAGTACATGTATAAATATAATTTTATGAAATGCCAAGTCATATGCACTCTATAACACGTGGTCGGAAGTTGACTTAAACACAGAAGACACACGCGAAACACGCGACACAAGAAGATTAACTTAATATATTCTTCTTAAAGTTTAATATATTCACCCACGCGTGTTATGTCCCCGGGTATTTCTAATAGTGAATCTTAATATAAGGGGAAACCTTCAACGGCAACGCTAATATTCGAAAATGCTGGATCAAACGCAAAAGCAGGCACTAATATGTTATTTAATAAAGCTTTTCTCACCAAATTGTTATAACTTACCTGCAAATGGCATTATATACGAACTTTCGTACTGTACAAACTTTTTAATAATGACATAGCATTTTGCAGATAAAAAATATAATGAAAGATACATAGAGATAATGAATTCCATAGGCGGTCCAGCTAGTCTAACAAACCTTTTTCGGGCAAATTTAAAAATAATAAATTTATTATTACCCTACCTCCTGTGAAACAAGTAAGAAATTAAATTAAAAATTATATTCAATTTTATAAAAAGTACTTTTGGGATAGTACATTGTTATAAAAATATATATCAAAAGTTGAACCTTTTTCCATAACACAAGTGGTCCTATAACTTATAATGACGACTGTCTGTCTTAGTTTTGTGTAGAACTTAATATTGAAATTTTGCAAATTGGTCAATATGACGAATTAATGACTATCATGAATTTATGTCTTATGGTCCTCTATTTTTTCCATTGACATGGACCCTTTGCTAGTCGTCATCGAGCCCTGAGGGTCAGTAAGTCCACTTTAGCTATATTTAATTAACACCGTCGATTTAGTGCATTATTTTAAGTTTGTATTTTATTTTTATATAGGATACGAATATATAATGCTGTCATACAAAACATATCCAGTATACTCTCATTCATTGTTACTTAAATAACAAAAAGTAGCCAAGAAAAATACTTTAAACAAACGATTTCTGTAAATTTTAGGATTACGCTTTTCAACTAAAATTGATCATAAAATAAGCATGTATTACTGGTACTTTGCCGGAAACCTAATTATTGATAAACATTCATTATATTAGAAAACTAAAAAGAAAACATCGCGGACCCAACTCTACTTGTCAATAAACCGTTTAATCGTTTATTTAATACAAAGGACCTTTTAATTTCAAGTAAGTCTTGTTCTAACATCTCTATGAAAATAATCTCTACAAATGAAGAAACGTTGGTTCCTCTAACATTTTTTTTTTATTTCAATACTTATTACATTTCTTCGCTTCGATGTAGATTTTTCTTCAAAAGTATGTCAAGATTTCCATTTTTATAGAGAAATGGGAATCGCCAGGCGAAGAATGGTTTTTCTTAATTTATTAAAAAAAATGTATTAAGTATTTTTCATCTTCTAATAGGTGTTGTCCGTTCTTCACTCTCTGCGATCGGATAATTCTGTCGCCTTGCTTGATTCCTCGTCAACCTTTTAATTGAAATGAATACAAACTTTTGTATATTTTTCAATTTATTTCAAAATGTTGGATTACACCATATATGCTGTAGAAACTAGAAAGAAGCAGTTTAAAATGCTTTTATTTTCATTTATAAGTAAGAGTAAATCATCAGATTAATTATCTTTAAAGTTTACAAAAAAAATTGGATGAAATTCGGTTCAGTTGATTTATTATTATAATCCCATACATATATTTATTACAATAATAAAATTTGTCTATTATGTGAGGTAAAAATGCCTCTTTTTATATAAACTGATTTAAATAAATGCTCTATTTCGTTAAATTTAGTAAATAGTTTGCATACATAATCAATTGAAACCATCTGATCTTATTCCATAGCAATACCTGACATTAATCTAACAAAGAAAGTGAAAATAATAAAAGGAAAAACAATACCATTGGTTTCCAATTTCATTTAATTTTGTTTTTTCCGTTTCAGATTACTTTTTAAGAGGAAATTTGCCTAACTTCGTTTCCAATGTTGTCTGGAGTAAATTTCAACGAATGTCGATGCTGAATTTTGTTCCACATAAAAATTAAGTCGTACAATAATTTAGAGATTTATTAAATCCATCCAAACCTATTTAAAGTAATATTTAATAATTAAATTGTATGTTGTAACAAAATTTCTACTTCACCTTAAAACGGCTTTGCTATTAATTGCAAAGAAACAAAACGATACCCAAAACTTTCGCACAAATCATTATACGGCGGTTTTCGGCCCGCCCACTGAGCTAAATATGCAAATTATCTTCATCTAGTCGATGTACCAGACGCCTAGTTTCAACATTGTAACTACTAAAATTGTTTTAACAACGGCTTAAAATTTGTTATATAATTTACATGTTATGTACTTTATATTTTATAATTGTTTTAACATTAATTACAAGAGGATAATATGCAAGAACTGTAATATTAAACTTATTCGCAATTAGTAATAGTTATCATATACAAAATTCACAAGTTATTATGGAATTTTTACGAAACTTACCAATTATTAAGCGTATGGCTTATTTTTTACTGTTTAACTTCGCTTAGTTACAAATATTGTTGCATAAAGATAAACACTGACATTTAAATATTATTTAAATATTACTAGGGGAATACCACTATCCGCCTAATGCGGACCAAAATATTATTTATTAATTTAAAATTATCATTAACACCGCCATTTTGCAAGATTTAAATAAGTTAATACCATCAGTCAATTATTGGCAAATAAACCAGCGCCATCTATTATCCGAAAATAACGAAACATAAATTAAGGCATGCCTCAAAAATTGATTACATATGAAGAGATATATCGTTAATATATGTTTATATAGATTATATATCGGTCTTAGCATGGTCCCACTAATTATCATTACCCTATGCATGTTTTAAAAAAAACAATCACAACAATTGACATGGCCTTTGTAATATTGAATTGCGGTAACATTATTTATTCATACTTCGAATGTAACTACATTAAAGACGACCCGAACCTGGCGTCTATTTGTCGCATTTTAATATTTACATTGGCATTCGAATCCTTTATCGTGTTGTTTATATTTACAATGTCTTGCGGGTTACCTTATATTAAATATACATTTAACTTTCTTAGATTTAAAGCAAAGCAATAATATTTATTAACTCTCTGAATTATTTTATGTTTATAAATAAAATCGTTTTTTTTGTTTGAGATGCTATAATAAAATTAATTTATTCATTAACAAGCTTATTAATAAATTAATTTATTAATCTATACAAATTAAGCAATAAGTATTTTATAATTTATACAATGCGAAATGAGCAGTTGATACCCTCTAGTATTTTTAAACGTTAACAACCAAGAGAACATCGACATTTTGGTTTTGTTTGAATGATGGTATAAAGATTTTACATATAAACCGTATGACCAAATTATCGATTTGTATTACAAGAAAATATATATAATAGTTTATCCCACACTCACTCACACATATGTAAAAACAATAATGGCGCAGTGATTCACCTGCTTGCGTTGTAACGCGGTGGTCCCAGGTTAGATTCTCGCGCCACAGGAGTAGTGGAGTCTGGATAGTGGTTTTTCGAACTCGCCTGGCTTGCCACCACCCTCAATGTCAATGTCTCCATAAGAGCACTGCTGTGTTCCAGCATCCGTACATATGAGAACAGATGTATTCTGGGCAAACACGATTCACCATCTACGGTTTCATTATCACTTAACATCAGCTGAAATCGAGGCCAAATGTTAGCGCATAACTAAAAAAAAATATGGTAACATTTTATACAAAGTAATGCGACATTCTACCTCTCGGTAGAAGTGAGATTCGAGTTTTTAGAGGCCGCGTTTTGACATCAGATAATCCCTTACCCCTCTTCGTACTAAAAACACCGTACAGTGTGCTGAAATATTCGCAGTAAAAAAAAAATGTTATTCACGTATGGCACAGTTGTAAATTTTTTTCACGTGTATGCAAACAATACTTTATACGAGTTTCTCTAACAATATTTTCCTGTTTATGTTTTACCTTAAGAAAATGTTGTCAAAAATAACCACAGGAAACCGTATACGCGGTTCTATTATGAAGAATTTCTTTGGATGGCCATAAGCAGCATTTTTGTATTAAACATATTCACGTCATGTTTCTTACTTCACTTTTATATTAAGATTTGAATGAAATGTGAAAGGTCTGCCTTTTGTGTTCCGCCTACAACGGTTTCTTTTGTTATACAGAAAAGTGTGAGTTAGACAAAAGTTGAAGTAGGAAAAGTTTTTGTAAGCCAAATAACTAATATGTATTTAAGTCTTAACATTGACATTATTGACAACGAATAAATGTGACTACTTTAAAGTGGTTAAAACTTAAATCAATCACTTATTGAGTGTCTTAAATAATTGTCTGTTTGTAATAATAACCTGACTGTATTCACTAAATTGACATAAACATTATCAAATTATATACACCAAACACACAACTTTATCTCTCGCTTTGTTTTTTCTAGGTAATCTCTATGTATAGTAGATAGTTGAAGATATAAGAATTAAAAAAGATAAATTTATTTTGTACAGTTACAATTTTCATTGCGCAGTTTTTTGTTAAGAAAACTAAGAAAATATCATCCGAATATAACAATTATTTCATCAAAAATAAGCAGTTAATCAATAAGGAAACGTTCTCATTAATATTCCTCTCGGAGTTGGCCTTTAAATATTCCTTTTAGATATTTTCCGCGTCGGTAACTCATTTCTATCGCAATATTAATTAACTTTTTCGAATCGATTTCCTATCTTGAGTTGTACAATAGAAATCGAACTTTTTTATATGACAACGCTTCTGGATGAAATAGTAAGAGCTACATCCAAGGAATGTAGGGCTAGTTATGATGTTCATTCAGCAGTTAACTTCTTTCGTTGCACAATAATTCAGTGCTTAGCTTATGTCATGGAAGTCCCAGGTTTGATTTCTAGGCCATAATAGATAGATGGTGGTAGGGTTGCTTGAATCCGCCTGGCGTTTAGGTAGCAACACCCTCAATTTCAATCTGCCACAGCAACAACATTGCTGTGTTCCAACAGTCAAACATGAGTGAGCGGGACCATTCTGAGCTGAAACGCTTCTAAACTTGCCATAAAACTGTGAAGATAGGATGTCATAGAAATTTTATAATGCAAGTAGGACATATGCTGCCCCAGCTTCCACGAGGGCAGGTATGCGATTGCATTTTCCCCGCCTTAAAAAAAATATGTATGCTGTGTAGAGCATGAAATAACGCTTCAAAAAAATTTTACAATTCACTTTGTTGCGTGCTATGAAATACCTAGTTTCAAAAGTGATGTAAGAGAAAAATATTTCACAATGGTTACATAAGTGTAATATGCAATCTAAATAATAGATAATCAGACCTACATGTGATGGATGCACTTGAAACGTGTTTGTATTTCATGAAACAATTATAAAGTATAAATATATTTTTCTTTTAATATCTTTATGTCAATAAAATAGACAAGCGCTAATGCTTAGCGAAGAAAATGAATGCTACGTTGGAATCCATCCCGACGCCTTTCTACAAAAATCCTTTAAATATTAAACAGATGTCAAGAGATTGCGTATTAAACATAGTACAGTTTCCTTCAGAAACAATTAAGAAGTAGAAATGATAAATTTACTCATTAACTGTGAATTATTATTATTATATATTCTTGAATCGCCAAATTTTGTACATATTTATGGTATGAATATAAATCCAATATAATGTTTTAAATTTGTTTAATATACATCAATGCTTTAATTACGTAACATATATTCTTCAATGCTATTAACATAAAGTTGAACTCAATTTCACACTGTCCATAGAGGAAGGCGTGTTGGGTACTGAAATTACCATAGAAATAGCAGTACAAGGCAAATGCAGTTCGCGCAAATGCTATCATCACTTGTAATTAAACTGCCGGCCTTGTCTATGGACGAGTTGGAAAATTTTACACTAAAATGAAAATCAAAATGGTGGTTTAATTTTAAAACAAAAAGGATTTCATTGCCCAAAAACGCCCGCAAAACGTTTTACATATTATGAATTTGGAACGTGAAAAAAATTAGAGAGCGAGTTGTGTAACACGTGACATTAAGGATTAAGGGTAAGATTAAGTGCCATTTTACTTTTTTTCAGTCAAATATTAGCAAATATTAGTACAGACGTATTCCACATCCGCCGAACTAGCAAACACTTGAAAATAATTTTACAGTAACCGGCATTTGACTCGGCACGTCGGAAACAAGAGCGAGATATTCGGCTATGTTCGATTTTGTATAGCGTTATCTTTGTCCATCGCATTATCGCACTGTGCGATAGAGGAAACGTTCTAGAAAGTCCAACCCGGCCGATATTTCTCGCAAGTCTTACTCGTCTACACGAGCTTCTTTGAGTGAGATAATTTTTTTTTTATTTAATGTAATGATTAATATGTGTCTACCTAATTTCGAATCTGTCGACGCAGAAAATAATAAGTTCCGTTCAAACTAGACCCCTCTTTCTCCTTCAAGGGTGGAATTTCGAAAAACCCTTTCTCAATGGAATATCTACACATTAAAAAAGGACACTTTTTCTATGCGTTGATTTACCTATATAGATCAATCAAATATCGTAAGCTGATTGTCTTAGATAATGTTACAAATAATGTTATAAATCGTCGTAGAATACAATGTTTGAAAATCATTCGAAATAAAACTTTAAATGATCGTTTCGTATAAAATAAATGTGGTACCTGAAAATGGTACTGGAATAGCAGATGGCCAACACTTGACCTCAATTTAATAACGGCAAATCTTTATTGGCGAATGTTAAATAGACAGGTCAGAAAAAAATCTATCACCATCCAAATGCGCCAAAGGAATTGAACCCTGGTCATCGGTATTAAAAAGCAAGCGATAAACGACTGTGCCACGGAGGCAGTTAGATTAAATCGTACGTTGTGCGTTTATTATTTATTCATTTCTATTTGTTAATAAAGTCTACATTACTTTAGCTATGAGGACATAACGGAGTCACTGCCAGCGTTAATGAACGGTATACAATATCGTGCCACTGAGATAATATTCCCTGCTAATAAAGGGGATAGAGAAAATGAACAAACTTTGAACATATTAATGCTAGTCTGGATCTTATATTCTACAATTTAGTGTTTAATTACTCTTTCTGAACGGCTTGGGCGATTCTCAGGCGTTTTGTGAAATATCTAGTGCGATATTTTTTCGTATGTTAAATCGGAGACATATCTTACTAATAAACGAACTAACGTAAAAAAACGTTTTCTATGTTATGAAGCGAATTAATCTACTGATTTTTTTTTTGGTTAATAAATTCTTATTCCGGTATATAAAAATTTATGTATTAAGATGAAGGTTTTTCGATTTATAAATTTAGCGGTGAGCATACAACACAAGTCATAATCAGTATTAAATCGAACTTACGACAGGTGAAAGCTGAAAATGAGTACCTTATTCACTTAGTGGAATTTGCACCGAGCTACGTCTATTTTGTACCACTACGATAAACATGAGGATTAAGATTTTTTATTTAAATATGTATCTATTAACCTTTACTATTTTATTTCACTCGATTTTTTCAGAATTTTATTTGACTTTTTTCTAGTTATTAGGACCGCACATATCACTACAATACACTATTTATGTAACTTCACCTTATAAATACTTATACATAGGAAATATTAACAAACAGTATGTACCATATATACTTTTCCTTGACATGTGTTTTTGATACGTTTTGATTGTACTGCTTGTTAATTATAAGGTCCAAATACACCAAATTAACAATTAATCTCTGTGTCCATTTTAAAATCTACTCCTTAAAAATATTATTTTCGTTATTAAATATATTTAGGTATGATGTTTTAGGTGTTAATAAAGACTATACATTAAAATATATTCAGTTAAGGTATCTTCATATTTAATGAAATAACTTTAATTATGTATGCCCATAATTAAAGTTAATTGAATAAGCTTTTAGTTGCTACAGCAGTGTTGATATTAAAATTATTTACATTACATTATAGTCGCAACTGCTCCAGTAGCAATTAACAACATTAAGTGCTCATAATTAGTAAACTTGTACCAAGATGTTCACGATAAGTGTTTATCCAATTTTCGTACCATTAACCTACTAATATCATTACGTACGTCTCTAACGGTACGATAGACAAACGTAAAAGTAACTGTACGATTATCAAATATTCGATTCCATAAATAATTTTTGTAATAAATTTTTAAAAATGATATTTTCTCTTCCCGAATAAAATACGAAAAATTAATTTGTTATTATCCCCTTTTCTTTAATCGCAAATATTACATGTTTTCGAGAGGAAGACCTACAAATCGAGATATGCTTTCCATTAAAAAAAAAACTTTATCAATATTTTCCATATTTCCATGGTTACAGACGATTTTCTTTTCTAATTTTTACGGAATTAGTAAGCATGCAAAACTTTTTCAACGTTTACAAAGTCGTATAAAATTTCAAACAAATCTATCTGGTTTAATGTCAATATATCCTGTTTGTACCACTTTTAGTACATTGCTCTGCAACAAGGTATAAATAGGAATGAAAATTATGTAACTATGGTGAAACATATTAAAATAACCCATAGTACCATAATTCTATGATACTAAATTTTTTTAATCTGCCGGCAACACGCTAAAACTTGATCTCAATTTCACATCATGTTAAGTGACAATGAAACCGTAGATGATAAACTACCACCATCTAGACTGACACATATAGCCCGGAAATCGAACATGGGGCCTCCGTGTTAACCATTGCGCCACAGAGGAAGTTTGATGTGTTGTTCTATTTTTAAATATTTCGTAAACAGAATTCATTATAATCAAATTAAATCTCTGAGTCTTAGCCCTCTGAGAGGATATTCGTATGTAATGGATATGTAATATCCAGTATTATACAGTATATACACGTACGAAATTTTTTATAATCAAAACGTAAACATTATCTTTAATACACTCAATAGAGATAGTCTAGTCGAACCTCGCTAAGTCACTAGCGGAAGCTAATGGTAGGCCCGCAATATCTTCCAACTGAGATAATCTGCCGTACAAATAAAGGGGTGCCGTGTATAAATAACCTTTGTTCACATTATCACCGGCCGGGGATCCTTTTAGGGCTAATATTACGTCTGAATAGAGTGCGGTGGTAAAATTATATAAGACGATAAGTTTTACATAAAATCAAATGTTATTCAAATCTCGTTTAGAAAAATTATATTACTTAAAGTAACTAATGGTAAACTTTTTAAAAGGGTATTATAGTCTGATTTTATTTTTAATTTAAAAATAAATAGAAATACAAATATATGTGAATATGTAAACATATACATATATATATTTTTTTTTTCGTGTATGCTAAAAGTTATCCTCGATTTCACCTGATGATAAGTGACAATTATACCGTAGATGGTGAAGTTTGTTGGTCGAGAAAACATCTAGCGCTCACATATATGACTGCCGGAACACAGCAATGCTGTTATGGCCGCAGATTGACATTGAGAATATTGATTTACTCGTAAATGCAATATCTATTTAATGTACCCTCAAATTGCACATGGAAAAAGAGACACTGTAAATTCACAAAAACAATACGTGATACAAATATAAAATAATACAAAAATTATTAACTTGGAAACTAAAATTATGTCAAAGTTTAAAGTAATTTAGAAAGTTACCTTCTAATACATAATTTTGACTTTTTCTAACAGCGGACAATATTTTTCTTAAGGTTCACCTGATGATCAATGAGGCCGTAGTAGGTGTAACGTGTAAGCCCAGAATACTTCGGACTCTAACATTTACGACTGCCGAAAAACAGCAAAGCTGTTATGAGGGCAGGCTGACATTGATAGTGGTAGCTAGCCATGCGGGTTTTAAAATCCTACCACCATCCAGACTACACTACTACTGTGCTCCGGGAATCAAACCCGGACCCCTCCGTTACAAGCAAGCTAGCAGCAAGCGGGAGAACTATTGGGCTACATATGTAGCCTAAGATGTTATAATAAAAATGTCTGTGGGTTCACTTAATTCCTTCATGATTATGAAACAAGTCAATGGAATTTCAAATTATATCTTAATTCTACTGAATTAATCAAACTGCGTCAACGCATGCATTATTTTATGCAGTCAAATAATTAGTACAATAGTTCGGTCGATTATTCTAATCGATTTATAAAATCAAATCCATGTATTTCACCCTACCATACGTAAATGCAACAATTTTCCGCTTCTTGAATCCGTTGCATTAAAATTCATTTACAAATCTGCATATAAATAGCACCTGCAGTATTTAAATGTATTTCTGCATAAACGATGCAGGGACTCTCTCTCTGTTGGTAGTATTTTTTGCGATAGTTTTTGTAAGTTAGATACATTCTAGAAAATGCTCACTGAAAATATTTATTTTTTATAAACACTAGAACAAAGTTGATATAACCCTTTTTGTAACAATGTTATCTTTTATTTTCAGACCGAGAGTGATGGGGAAAATTTTAACAAATGCGCGGAATTATTTCATCCGGTGAGTTATTGCAATGTAGAACCAGTTTATTTTTTTTATTCGAATAACTTCCTGACCGCATACATTTCTGTTATTCAGGCAACAGCATCATGCTGCTTATCTAAGGGCCCTTACCTTACGAAAATTCAGAATGAAATTTTAAAGGAATGCTTCCAGTAGCCATACTCTTTACTTTCGGTAATAAATTATTTCTCGTTTTTTTTACTCTTTTTATTGGTCTTTAGTCAATATTAGCAACGTCGCTCTATGTTAATTAAAAAAAAAAATGTACAAATATCATTGCTGGGAAATAATAATAATAATAGCCTGTACTGCTGTTCTTTCTCTAATTTAATACCAGAAATATCTTCCTCATCATAAGTATAGTCACCAATATCATTTCTTATCAACATCAAGTCTGCATCACTTTTTTACACAAGTCAAAATCGATTTATAAATACGTCTGAAGAATTAGAATTTAACGTTGACTACACGTATTCTATGTATCACGTCCTATTTCTGAACAAATACTTATGAATTATGCAAGTAGTGATTGCTTGTAGTGTTTAATTCTAAAATAGCCAACACACTAACTAAGAAAAGATCATCTATGTAACAATACAGACATAGATACACTGCCGGCCAAAAGTTTGAGACCACCTTGAAAAAATTACAATATTGAATAAAACACCAAAAGTTAGTGCTCTGCAAATTATTTATTTACCTTATTAAATAGGAAACTTGTTATGTAACATAAAATAATTTAAAAACTACAATAATTTCCATTATTATTAATAAAAAAAAATATATTATTTAAACTAACTTTTCGTCGAAAAATCTTCCCTTACTTTTTATAACT
>DWQX01004160.1:0-15706 GCA_018245475.1 Pharmacophagus antenor
TATATATAATATTATTATTAATAGTGTAGGAAACCACAGTTTAGGTAAAAATAGAAAGGTTTCGGGTGTCTAAATTTATTTCGAAAATATAAACACTGATATGTTTCATCAAATAATTTATTTCTCATAAATTAAATAAAATTTTCGTCTTTCTAAGACATGTCTACATACTTTTATTTGATTATAAAGGCTTGGAATAATAACATAGAAATGCAATCGGAATTTTTGATAACCGTTATAGACTGTTTAAATAAAACCCATATATATTTATCAATGTAATAACAAATTCCAAAATTTCATTATTGTTGTCTTAATTTTAACAATTATACTGCAAAATATAAAAATGTGTATTATATCATTCACTACTGTTACATTTATAAAAAAAATTAAAGGAGTATAAAAGTAGAAACAAAAATAGGAAAAGGAAAAAAAATTGTGCATGACTTTGTCTTTATTTTCACAACATCTGGTTACCCAATCATTACTTTTCACTAATATATAATTTGTACACGAAATATTTTGCTGGTACAATCTCAAATATAAAAGTTTCAATTAAACTTAATATAATTAAATCAGATGTCATGAAAATGACCCACCCATATGATGACTATAGATTGTATATTACAAGGCTTTTGCTTGTTGTGTTATTTTTCCATAAATACATTTATTCATTATATTTAAAATTGGTATAAAAATAATATCAAATATTGTTACACGATAATTGGAGTATAAACCATTTTATTTCTAAACAAATTCTTGAAGTTCAATATACACCAATAACATTGGAATCAAATTATTATAGTGTGACTTTACTCTCTTAATATCCATCAAGTTTGAGCAAGCAAAAAAAGTCATTACTCCGCCTAAAATGAAGCAAGAATAACTTAAGATAAAAAAATATTCAAAACAATTATAAAAAAATCTTTAATATCACGATTCTTTACCACACAATGATATATTTGCATGCATCACATTTCAATCATGGAATAATAGTATTCACCAAAATATAATTTATTCCTATATCTAGTGATATCAATAAGGTCTTTTATATCAATGTAGACAAAATTAATTGTATTTCATTATTATGCTCTATAAAAATATATTCATTTTCGAGTAAGGTTCCAAAGATTACATATATTCAATAAATATTGACGTACACTTAATTTTTAACATAGTTTACATAATACAGTTTAGAAATGTAAACATATTTAAATTATGATGGATAAATTAAACATGTTTATCTTTTTTCTTTGATTACATTAAATGTTATACCGCAAAGTCCTCTAAATAATCTTAAAAAAAAAAATCTTTTGAATGATGACTTATATTAGTTTTTTCTTATATAGTAAACTAAAAACTACCAACAAGCAATCTTGGCCAATGCCAATATATTTTATTTCAATGCATTGCAACAACTAAATACTTCGAGTATCACATATATAACAGAGCCACATAATGAAGTACAAAATCATATACACGCTCTAGTAGTAAAATATTGGTACATTCTACTTACTAGATGTTGCAAAATTTGTACATTTAAAATCACAAAATTGGAATTCATAAGCCATTTTACCATATTCATTATTAACACTATACTCCAATCATTCATCCTCATCTATATTAATTTTATACAATTACCACAGATAACAAAATTTCTACGACTATTTCTCAACGATTTATGCATTTGTCAAACGACGACACGCTGAATGTGTTTCATTCAACTACAGGCCGTGCGATAGAGATGGCGACAGTTTCTCTCTGTTCTTTGCACGCGCGCATTGTGAATTACTGGCGGTATTGAGAGATCCCGACCAGTCAGCGAGAGTCGGCACTGGTCTATAAAATTTTGTTGATGTTCTATTGAATACTGGGAGAAGTTCATTCGCTTCATTTGACAGCGCCTGTAAGAAAATGACAAACATTCTATGCCTTGATTTATATTGATAGAAATACAGGGTTAAATAGACTTAACTTGAAATTTAGTATTATTTTAAGAAACAAATAAAATAAAATATTCAATGTTTGCACTGTTGCGAATTATCGATCTTAGAACAGATCATGAATAAAGAGTTTATGTTCAAATTTCAACCATAGAAAAAGTCAAATTGTAAACCTTTTTCTTAAATCGACGGTGCCGTAATATAACGTCACATCTGCAAAACAGCTACTTTGAAAATTATGAAATAATTTGTCTAAATTACTACTATGACTTTTGAAATATTATCTTTGACTTAATTAGAAAACTCACTTTCAAGTAAATGACAGCATCAGTTCCATATCCTTCGCATGACATCAGCACCAGGTCACCGTGGAAATAGCGCGCGTAGAGTCTTGATATAGGCAACCCATACCCGTAACCTGAAAAATATGCGTGCTTATAAATTAAAAAGGAACTGTTAGCAAATTGCTTAACGGGTCGTCTCATTAATATGTCCCTTGGAAAAAATTACTAAATTGTCACGATTCACGACATCAACAGTAACTTGTATTAATACCACGACACGAAGAAGCAACGTAACTTTAACACGGTAATACAACCAATTGTTTAGATTAGCTAAGTTCACACAGCGGTCCTCTCAGCTTATAGTATGTGTCCAACAGATGTAAGTTTTCCAACTATTAAATTAGTGTCAATTAGAAAAAATGCCTACGCACTAAGTAAATAGTTACAAAACAATCTAGAAATATTTATACGCCATAAATTTGTTCATAGTTGTTAAATTCGATATTTAAATTCAAGGAAACATAAAAATCAATCCGTAAATATAACTTGTTTGGCCATAAATACTTTTGCATACTAACTATTCTTTTTTTTCAACATTTTAATTATTTTTAATTTGGAACACGTTTGTATTTTTAACTCTTCTTTCCAATTTCGCGTATTTTTTTTACATTGTTTTTGTGTTCATTATCAAATAACAATATGGAATGGGGTGTTAAAGAAAATAGAATTGGAGTGATCGCCTTGCACAAAGTGGGCTTGTAGCCGTCGGTCATATTACAGACACTTCAGAAATTTAGTATCAGCAGTATGTTCGTATATCGTACTATCAACAGATACAACAACACTTTCTCTATCGAAGACCAGAACAGATCGGGGCTACCGCGTCCTGATAGAATTACAAAGGGTGTTAACGCTGTTAAAGCCAGAATTCTTTACAAAATCCCATAAGCAAGCAAAAAATATTATCGCGCGAAATGAAGATTCCCGTTAGGACTCTTTTGCGTATTATAAAACAAGACCTGAAGCTCGGTGCTTTTCGTCTAAATACAGAACATGTTCTAAATCATTCTTTACAATTAAAGAAAGTGGAACGACGTGAAATACACAGAAATATCCTCTTTACCGATGAAAAAGATTTCACGATTTAAGAACAGTACAATAAGCAAAATCATAAAGTGTATGCTCACTGTTCTAAACAAGATGCTCAAATGGTCCGAAAGGTACAATGTGGTCATCATTCTGCGTCAGTGGTGGTTTGGTGAGGCAGGTTTTATCAAAGAGCCACGAAACTACATTTTTGTGAAAAAGAAGTGAAAACTTCAGCCAAAGTGTATCAAAATACAGTCTTGGATCGTATTGTGGAATTTTTCAGCAATACGCTTTTTAAAAATATACCGTGGACTCTGTAACTGGTCACTAGGCACGAACTACCCTAGCCTGGTTTGAAACAACGTTCCGCACTTTATAAGAGTTGAAGACTGGCACTCATTTAGCCCAGATCTCAACCCTTTAGACCTCAAATTACGGTCAGTTTTAAAGGACATAAGCCTGCTCTAAGCGACACGGCGACATTGAAACTCTTAAAAAATCTGGAGCAAGCAGTGGCGAAATTTTCCTAGCAAACTGCGTAACTCTATAGATTCATAGCCAGTAAGATTAAAGGCTTGTATAAAAGTCAAAGATGGCCATTTCGAAAAGATTTTTTTTTTTGCTGAGACTTTAATAATATAACAAAAATGGATTTTTCATTTGTAACAGAACTTATGGCTGGACTAGGCATTTTGTTTTCGGCCCGCGCCTCTTTTTATTACTACGTGTTTGGCCCGTATAAAAAAAAAATGAGTATCGCTGGCTTAGTTTATAAATCTATAATAGTTAACGTGACCACCAAAATACGTATTATAATTTTTTCTCTTTGCATTTCGCCTATGGCATACAGATAAGAACAATGCTTCTTTTTTGTTTACTTTTATTTTTTAACAATTACATCTTATATGTTAATGCTAAATATCACCCCTATTAAGTAAAACAAAGTAATTCCATTTAGTATGCGAGTCGATTATGTCAGCCTTCAATAAAATTTCCCACTATTAAGATTGTAGAATAATGTGCCATTTCCGCGAAAATATTAATATAAGTACTGAAGAAAATATCTAAAATAGTCGATAAAGCTGATGCTATAATAATAAATACAGTTTCTTGATATATGTAGCTGTATCTACTATACACCTATGAGATTTTTTGATCTAAATAAAGAGCTTAGTCGTTTAGTTCCCGAGAGGCGCCGTTAGTGCGTAAAGAATTAATTTATGATTATTAATTAATAGATAATAGTCAGACGTCTGTCTTAATTTATTTTATCTATAACACAGTTGTAACAAAATTGATTCAAGTTAACAAAGCATCAGCATAGTCCAACCAAAGCAGGCGAACGGAGAGGATTAAAAATTAATTCTCCTTTTATATCGCCCCCATTAGGAACCTATGGTCTGAACAATTCATATCTTAGATTCTTTCCGACTCCTCATTATGAGTCACTTACCGGCCAGCGGCACCGTGTGCGAGTCCGACTTCGAGGGCTGCGGCGCTGTACTATACATGTACTTGAAGAGGTGGTCTGACACGCTACGGGGAATACCGCCTCCTTTATCTGACATCTGTGAAGTTCGAATAAAAATAATAAATATTTCATCATGACAAAACTAAACTTAACAATATCGAGATGAAATTTAACTAATAATAATTAATAATTTTTAAATGCTTAGACTATTTATTAATTATAATTCCAATTCCCTAGAACACATATAGACACTTTTTATTTATTTTTATAAATTAACTTTTACGGACGATTAATATTCATTCTTATATTAATGGGATATATTTAAAACTATTAAAATAATTATTTAATTTGTCCTTCGAAGCAGGGTGCCTATCAGGTAGTAAATGCATAAGTGGTTACAAATTATATTTAAAATGGTTTTAATTTTGGTGGAGTTACGACCCCGCAGTGATGTATGTTTTTAGGACACTGTAGCTATTTAATTACCGGATTAATAATATATCATGCCGCATAACGAACGACCCAATGTAATGCCGGGTAAACATCCTCATTAGCGCAACATTATTGAGGGGAGGACATATCACTTAACATCGTGTGAATAATCTGTTAGTAACGTAATATATAATTATCACATACACAACCCGGCTGTAAATTGCTTATGTCAATGGTACAAGTACGAAATCAATTTGGTATCTAAATGTCATGAAACTATTAAGATAACTATCACGCTCCTTATCGCATAAGTCACACTTCTAACGAAATCGCCGCAAACGATATGATTTACCGTCATATATTTTTAGCACAACTTTGATCATGCAAATAAATGTCATAATGATACCTAATAATAATCAAGGATCTGTTGCGAGGTTAATTGTATAAAACATTTCTTTTTTATCTATCATGAATTTATCAGTTATTCCTGTTTAGTATGTTACAGACAGTAATAAATTATCGCGAACCACGAAATACAATTTATTACTGTTTGTAATATGACCATACCTTACAAATTTATGGCAATTCTTTACTTCAATTGGTTAATGTATAAGCCTTTATTTAAAATTCTTATATAAATAACAAGTAAATATATTATCAATTATTTAAATAAATCCTCCTTGATATATAACAAAGAAATACACATAAAGAGTATTTTTTTCTATCTATTTACCTATAGTAAGTAGTTAATACGTTTAAAAAAAATATTACTTTCTCAGTGCATTTTATAACCATAGGTATGTGCTCAAAGTTAGACCACGAATGAATAATTTGTTAACAATAAGATAATGCCCTATAGCATTAAGTCCGCCTACCTATTTGTACAACTTTTTGTATAAATTACTTTTATTTAAGGAAATAAATACAAAGTGCGGGATTAAAATCAATACAACGGCGTGTTTATATATCTGATGGAAAAAATCACGGTAACAATTTTTACGTAACATTTGGAATACCTATATAAATGTCGATGCTAGTTTTTTTATTTTAAACGGCGAATATCCAAATCGTTTGTTTTGCAGTACCGATTTTAGTAGACGTGTATACGCCTCGAACGTTCTCTCAACTAGTTAAATCGTGGAAAATATTTCGTTATTGAACTCAAATGATACCCACTTAGATCTTGTCGTGCATGGTAATGAAGTGAGACAAGTGCTTCGCTTATTACCACGGTGTCATGATAAATTTATAATGGGCCTATTGATATTTTACTGACGTATTACAATTTTTCAATAATTGCCAGCCACATGGTATTAATTTTTCTACACAGGAACTTTTAAAGGTTACTGATTTTTATTTTACGTTATATTTTAATCAAAGTTGGTGTGTGTCAAAGTGACTTAACATTTAATGTTACAGTAAAGTGGTAATTGCTGTAAAATTAAGAAAATATAGAATTGGCATTTGTGTAATATATTTTTAATTATCGAAACATTTTTGTTTAATTCCGGAAACTGTATAATATTAATATCCAATATTGGTTCCATTATACATAAGAAGCATGTTGGCATTATTTATCTTAATAATGAATACGTCGAAATCTACTGTTTATTGTTCGTGCACAATAAAATTGTTATAGTTTTTATCATGTACTGTCGTGTGACCTTTTGTGTAATTTTAGAATAAATGGGGTATTGAAAAACGTTTTAAAGACTCTTAACACTTTATCGATCTACTAATCGGTTTTGACTATTGATATGCCTTAAATATATTTCATGAATATTACTTAATGAGGCCTTTGAAGGCCAAATAACGAATACCTATTCATAAAACTATATTCGTCTGAAGCAAAAGAAATATGCACAACACAATGAATACGGCAAATTTAGCCAGTACTAGAAGCTATTGTGTGCGCGAATAAAACATTTACTCTGTAGCAGCCTCAACTACGACCGGGTGGTAAAGTGTTAATGTGTTATTCATTTTAATAACGATTAAGTATTAGTTACAACCCGTGTGATTTGATTGCAACGTTTGTCACATAATTTATGTATCTAGGTGTCAAACCCTGTTTATTAATTAGAACAGATTTTTAATGTTATTTTATGAAATGAAAAAAGCCAAGCAATATATACTTACATGGTTTTAGCAATAGACATAACCGTATTATAGTTTTTTGAGTAACAAAAAATAGGATGGTGTTCGACTCCTTAAAAGTTAATAAAGGGGACACTCGTAAGCATTTAACATCCGTGTTTAACTTCCTTAGTAATACATATCGAGTAATAAATACTGCCTTAAGGCTTGGGCACACACAAGTCCATTAACTCGGCTTAAGGGACAGTAGAGCTAAATTCTATACCTTCCACTTAAGTAATTCTTCTCTGGCGCGTCCACGTCGCGGGGGTGGACATCACATCTCCAAGTAGGCCTGGAGATGTCGATGACTAAGTTCAGCTGAAGGACCCAACGCTGTGGGGTATAACACGGCTCCCTGCATGGGGTTACAGGCGAAGACCTTAACGGTGGTAATGGCGAAGATATTTTCTAAACAGAAGTCGGCAAATCCAACGGAAGAGGCGAGCCCTGTCATAAGGGCATAGTTTTTATGACCTGGGGTTGGAGGCAGCAATCCCAGTACTTGCATAAGGACAAGGCTACAGTAGCTTAAAGGGCTTATGCAAGACACCCGTGGGCGCAGTCGACATCTTCGGCGCGACGGTCACGGCTCTGCCATGACGGAAGGCAACGGGATACCACCGTCATTAGTTCTCTCTAGTAGTCAGCAAAATGAATAATACAAGGAAAGATATGGCCCCGAGTCTTCGGCGTCTCTTAAATGGGACAGGGAGGCTAAGAATCCCCGGAAGGACAAAAATGGGAAAGATAAGAATAGCGACGTGGAATGTAAGAGGAATGCAGCAGCCTGGAAAACTTCCGAACCTAATCAAAGAGATGAATCGCCTGCAAATTCATATACTAGGTATAAGTGATACGAAATGGTCTGGTCAAGACAAACACCTTACTGCCGAAGGAAAAGTACTTTATTACTCAGGCAACGATCAGAATTTTGAAACGTATGGGGTAGGGGTTCTTATAAGTAAAGTAACATCCAATTCTGTGACAAAATTTCTACCACTGACAAATCGCGCTATGCTTATACAACTTAATGCGTATCCAGTTAATATTAACATAATAACAGTTTACGCTCCTACTGCAGAAAAACTATTGGCCGAGATTGAAGAGTTTTATGGGCAGATAGACACTCTAATGCGATATACAAAAAAACATGAAATTAACCTCATCATAGGAGATTTAAATGCGAAAGTAGGTTCAACGCCAGTACCCGGAGTAACGGGATCATATAGTCTCGGTGACAGAAACGAAAGAGGGGACATGTAGACTTTTGTTAAGATAAAGAACTAACTATAACAAACTCTCTTTAAATTACAACCACGTCGTTTATACACCTGGACATCACTGAGATACAAATCGAGCCACATAGTAAGGAAGCAAATAGATTACATTATGGTTAACCAAAGGTTTCGAAATTCCATTAAGAATGCTGTTACATATCCGGGCGCCAACATTAAGTCCGATCACAACCCGGTTGTCGTAACAATGCAATGTAAATTAAAAAATAATATAAAACGTAAACGAAACAATCTATTTGTTGATATAAATAAAATAAAATAACATAAATTAAGAGCACCCGTATTTAATGCTATAAACCAGTGGGCAGAGCAAGAACTGGATAAGACAACATCCTCTCTAGAAACGTGGACAAGTTTGGCAACATTTGTGAATCCGTATTAGCATCAAACTATCCTAGAAAGAAACAGCAATGGATGACGGATGAAATACTGGAGTTGATGGAAGAACGCAGAACCTATAAAACCACAAATACAAGAAAATACGCAGAGTTGGATAATCTTATAAACCATAAAATAAAATTAGCTCGGGATAGATTCTATGAAGACAAGTGTGACCGCATGGAATTTCTCCTGCGCAAACACGATAATTTTAATTTACACAAAGAAGTCAAAGAGTTAGCGGGTATAAGTAAAAAACGAAGCCTAAACTTATTATATGACGACGGACGTAATTTTCTATTTGACCAGGAGAGTAAAAAACGTACATGGCGCGAATACATGGTGCAAATGTTTGCGGACTCTTCCAGAAGTAGACACGGTGTAACAACTGATGACACTGGACCAGCCATATCGACGTCGGAGATGAGACAAGCATTAAGATCAACAAAAACTGGAAAAGTACTGGGTCCGGATAACATCCCTGTTGAGATCTTGAAGCTGTTAGAGGACGAATATGTAGGTATACTTACGCGACTTATCTACTATTCAGGTGATCATCCTAGTGACTGGCTGCAGTCTACATTCATCACCCTCCCGAAAAGAGCCAACGTCAAAATATGTTCAGAATACCGAACCATCAGTCTTATGAGCCATGTTCTCAAGATATTACTGGCTATCATCCATAACAGAATAAGACCAAAATGTGACGAGCAGTTAGGGAAAGTCAGTTTGGCTTCCGGTCAGGTATGGGCACACATGAGGCACTTTTTGCTCTTAATGTTCTAGTACAAAAATGCTGTGATATGTAAACTGATGTAATTCTGTGTTTTATCGACTATGAATAGGCGTTTAATCGAATAAAGCACGATATTCTGGTACAACAGTTGCAAGATATTGGACTGGACGGCAAAGACATAAGAATTATTAAAAACTTGTACTGGAACCAAACAGCCACGGTCCGAGTCGAAGATACAGAAACGGATCTCATGGAGATAAGACATAGTGTCAGACAAGGTTATATCCTATCTCCCCTTTTGTTTAATTTGTACTCCGAAGCAATTATATCAGAAGCGCTGGAAGGACTGGAGGTCGGTGTAAAAGTAAACGGCAAAGTCGTGAATAATTTAAGATACGCCGATGATAACGTACTGATAGCCTCCACTGCACAGGATTTACAAGTATTGCTGGACAGAGTCCACTAGTGCAGCTTCAAGGCGGATTTCAACATGAACGTCTCCAAAACTAAATTCCTGGTCATAAGCAAGAACCCCTTAAATCCCCGAATCACCATCGGAGGGATAGAACTAGAGCGCGTGCGGATGTACAAATACCTCGGGGCTTGGGTTAATGAAGAATGGGACAGCGAAAAAGAAATACGCACCCGTATTGGAATTGCCCAAGCCACCTTAAAAAGAATGGGTACAGTTCTATGCAACCGCCAATTATCCATAAAGCTCTGAATACGAATACTCCAATGTTACATGTGGCCTGTGGTATTCTATGGTAGTGAAGCATGGTCTCTAAAAGCCAAGACACAGAATTATCTGGAAACTTTTGAGATGTGGTGCTACCGTAGAATGCTACGCATAAGCTGGATTGAGAAAGTGTCTAACGTGCTAGTACTCCAACGCGTTGGGAAGAATCGCAGATTGTTGCAAACCATCGAACATAGGAAAATCGCCTACCTCGGTCATGTGTTGCGACACGAGAAATACCATCTTCTCGAACTTATAATGAAAATCGCCGGGAAAAGACGCCTTGGTCGTAGAAAAAAGTCAAAAAGATTGCCAGCGTTCAAGATCTCTTTCGCTTGGCTAAAAATAGAGAGATATTCACTAAGCTGACGGCCAACCTCCAATAATGAAGACGCACAAGAAGAAGAATAAATACTTTAAAGTACAGTTCTCTGTGCACATTTTTTACATCCCTCTACTTTCAAACATCTAACATTAGCACACATTTTCAGAAACCAATGATGTTCAAAAGTCGAGCGCCCACTGTATAAAGTATCTTTGACGTTGAATTACAACAAATAAATCTCTTACCTTAACAGATATGTCCTCCCTGCCATTGACCAGGTTGACTTGTATGGGCGGTGGCGCACTCTCGTGGCTCTCCATCACCGCACGCATCGCGTTCTTAAATAGCTCGAACAGCATGTGATAGAGATGAGACGGCACGTAGATTATAGGCATCGGGCGGTCACTAACAACTGGATATAAATCATTAAACTTTAATGCTTGACAGGTTTTTGTGTTATGCCTTTAAAAAAAAGAGAAAAATATATATAAACTTATAACAGTACAAAGATTGAGTTCTACCTACCTACTAATGATAATTGTCAACGCCAATGATACCGTGGCATCTTAAACGTAAGCATGAAAAAAAGTATTTGGCTCGGACTACAGAGGAGCCAACGCAGCGCTAAGGGTTAAAATTTCACATTGCGTTAACTTCTATACATAAAGAGGGATGTATAATTGAACCCGTGTAGTTAAGCGCATATTGATGGCATCGTATGGTAGTGTAGTACAATAAAAGATTTTATTTATCAAAAAAATTTCAAACAGATTTAAGAACACCCATGATCGAGTTATCTAATAAAAAATATAGATCAAAATTAAGCACCTTGTGAGCTTACGATATCGAAGATACAGACATTTAACTGATAGAATTTCACACATACTTTCACATCAAATGGTATGGGCAGTTATGAAAATTGCTTCATCCAACATTTGTATACAATCCTTTTTTTTTGTTTTTACACAAATTGCGTGAGTGTATGGTAAAGTATTAACGCTGTTACTAACCACCATCCTGAAGCAGTTCTAGGTCAGGCGACGCTAAGTAGTAGCGGTCGCATAGGAAGCGCGCATTCTCGTACGCGTCGCGCACGACCGCGGCGACGTCGCACGCCGGGTCTATGGAGCCGATGTGACGTCCGCCGCAGCCCATGCCGTTCACGGACGCCTGCTTCCCGCCCAACTGCTCCCCGAATAACAACGCTAGAGCAAACGGACTCATTAATCACGGGTTCGATTCCTGGGTCACATGATTAGTGGAGTCTATATAGTGTTTTCGACCTCGCGTCGCTAGCTACAACCATTCATGTCAATCTGCCATTATAAAAGTAATATATATTTAAATATATATATATAAAGTGTTATGGGCGACCGCGTTTTAACATCAAGGGCTAAAATGTCACTTAAAATCAAATTAAATAAAAGTAAGTGTTAGTCCATTGTCGATAAAAAAAATTGTCGACATCTCCGCGCTGCGAAATGGATTATGTTTTTATAAATTTGCAGCGTTTTAAATTTTTTACCTTCATTACATTTCATAGAATTATCTTGTCCGATACTACAAAATCTGAAAATTTGTGTTAAAGAAATATACGAACTAAAATTAAAAAGTTTACGTAAAAAGACAGTGCGAAATTGTATCATAATGAATTTATTCCTAGCGATGTCGGAAAGTGATCAACATGACTTTGTATATCTAATATTAGACGTTATAACTCACTAACCTATTTAAGTATGAAGTTTGTACTTTTATTATGCGATGCATTTGCAATGAGTATAAAAATAACTACAAATTATGCATTAAGGACGCGCTAAAAAGGAAGTGAAACTGTAGAAGTAAGTAATTGTAAACGTAATTGTATTGCACTTAGTATTCTGTCACGTGAGATAGAACCTTCTTATACATACAAGTAAGTAATTAAGTATGATGATGATTATATGATGTTTATTTTTACCTTATCATATCAATTATGTCAAAAAATCATTACACTAGAATATAAAATATATTCTGCACTTTTAATATTATTATAACATAAAATTATAATTATAATTTTAATAAATTATTGTCAAGTATTAGATCAAACTTCTGGACTAAAGTTGCAATAGTGCAAATATAACAAAGTATGCTAAACGATTGTATACATCGAAATCGAAAATTATTACTATATATTGCGGACAGCACATTGAAGGTATTTCCAATTGGGTATTGTGTTCGTTTCTTCGACCTTGAAAGAATCGAACTCGGATTTGCAGAGCGCAGGTAAGGGCAGTGTGAAGGGCTAATGTGTACTTTGTGGTATCGTTTGATTATGTTTAAAAAATATATAGAAACTTTCGATAATGAGAAAGATTGTTTTTAACTCTTCCGTAAATTTGGTACAATGTGATAGTTTCCGTGTAGATACGGATAACATAACAACTATGCGATATAATGCAACAAAAAGAGAATATAAAAATATAATTCTTTTCTATAGCTACCAAGTCTTCCAATAATCATCAATTATCTATTTTTTATTTACTTATTTATAAGTGACTAACATTAACACTTTAAAATAAGAATAGCAGGGGGAGAAAAACCGTCTTTTAAATTTCTTTGACGATAAATTATACATAAGAATTACTTACTGTGCTGGTTTATTAGCATTCGTATTGATATTCGGCTCATATAAAACCGATCCAGGAAGTATTGAATCGAGTTTTCGGTGCCGGGATCGACTTCGTGTGATTCCTTAAGCTCCAGTACGCCCTGCGCCATAGTTTGTACCACATCGGCGTGACGGTTACGTATGTGTACTAGCCTCTCGCAGAACCTGTGCGAATATTTTACTCAGGTTGATGAAAAAACCAAGAAAATATTATCACTCTAACAATGGCAAATGAGTATAATGACAAAACCAATCCCCGGGAGAGTCTTTATCGTTAATAGGGTTCGAAGAATATTGGATTGTATTTCGTGAATAAACGAAACGCTGAGGACGACTATCGAGGCGACTTTAGTGGGCAAGAACTACCATATATCTCGCACTTCCCACCAGAAAGGAATAAAGTAATGGCGTGTGAGTTACATTAATGTTCAATTTTTTTGTCTAAAAATATAAATTTAGGGCTAAAGAAATCATACGTTATACACAACTCAAATATTACTTTAAGATTATTTAATAGTTATTAGCTTACTGGCTCAAAATAGAGGGCTCCGGTTCCATTTTCTCAAATTGGATTATTTCTTCGAATGACCGTTCGTACCACTGGTTCACCATGCCCACTGACGGCATCCGGAGTAAATTTTCCGGCAGTAACGCAATTTCTTTCATGATATTCGCTAACCTGTGTACAAAAAAAAGTTATTGATTATGTTACAGTTCAAAATAGGTTGTTATAAAGGCAAACGATTCACAATAATTTTCTTGATCGGCCTTGTCACAATTTCGCAATTTTCTCAGAAGTCAATCGATTTGAGTTGTAATATTTCGGTTGAGTCTTATCCCCATGTGACCTAACCGGTTTCAGAATTTAATTATCGTTTTTGTGTTATAGTTTAGTATGGTTTTATGTTTGCATTGTTCGCAAAGTTTATTGTATTCATTTTTGAAGAATACAATAGTCATCATATTTAAAGTTTTATTGTGAATTTAACAGCATTAATTATTTTTTGCAGTAAATCTTCAAAGTAAATCTTTTATTATTCTTTTTCGCAAAATCATATTTATCCACGAGAAATTGAACAGATAATAAAATGAAACTGAAAATAAAGTTTCAAAACCAACGAACAAGTGCATAATCTATCACTTCCCATTTTACCACTATTGGGGATAGAATGTTTTCAAATTCTTGAGTAACCAACTTGTTTAACTATCCAACTAAACAAACCCATCAAACTCCGATCACTCTGTACAAAATGTTTGCGAGGTCACACAAACTTCTAAAAGAAATACCCGCATCCAATTGAAGAACTTCTCTTTTCCTTTGGTTAATTAATCGCAGAATTGTATTGTAATAAAAGACATTAGTGTCTTTTAATAAAAAAAAATATTTGAAGTAATTATATTTCCATTACCAACCAATATAGATGATTACAATAATCATCTACAACCAACTTATCAACCTCAATGCGAAAACGCAATCATTAGTTTGTGATTAGAAGAAAACGAAGATTTAAAAATAATTTCAAGTTCACAGGTGAAATTACGTGTGGTAAATACGTTTAAGATGTAATAGAAATAAAATATAGGAAACAATGAAAAAAAATTTCAAGCATCAACAATTGCATCAACATTTGATTGCCGCCTCTGTAGTTAAGATTACAAATTCAAATCAATCATCATTAGATTTATTTTAAGAAAAATTACTTTTTCATTATACAAATAATTTTTCCTGTATTATAGAGGTATCTACCATTTCGTCCGCCGTGCCGTGTCGATGAAAGGTCCCACAAAAAAAAACACTAGCTCTATTTAATATAAGAATGACAGAAAGGGATGAAAAGTTTCAAAGCTATTGAATATTTGTATATTCTAAATTAAACCCAAAAAAATGTTTAATAATAATGACCAAAAAGTATTTAATGCAAAAATGTGCAGTTGAAACATCAAACCCGTCCAAGGTTAAACCTTAAACATTCAACCTAACTCAAGACGGCTGAGGTGATTACTTTCACAGAGCCTCAAGACAAAGTTCACCTGGGGAATTCATTATGTACACTGCCGACCAAAAGTTTGAGACCACCTTAAAAAAATTACAATATTGCATAAAACTCCAATAGTTAGTGCTCTACAAATTACTTATTTACCTTATTAAATAGCGAACTTGTTATGTAACATAAAATAATTTAAAAACTACAATAATTGCCATTATTATTAATAAAAAAAAAATTATTTAA
>DWQX01004161.1:0-15705 GCA_018245475.1 Pharmacophagus antenor
ATATATATATATATATGTATATACACAAATATATTAAGGTTATTTTTTTTTTATGAATAAATTTGACTTTGTAGCAATTATTATTTATTAATTTTAGTGCAGTATATTGCATAAATGAGTATTCCGGACTCCGGGCTTTCTATAGGAGCAACACCACTACACCGCCTTAATTTCACCTGATGTTAAATAACAATAAGACTAGATGTAATAATAAATCATGTTTTGTTTTTCTCCGGTATATAATACAGTTATAACTATCTATAAATTTGTTTAATCTGCTTACTAAGAAAAAAAATACGACATAGTTGGCAAGCGTCTAAGCTCTTTTTTATTATGCTTACTTTCTTAGTGCACAAAACTAAGAAAGTGGAAAAAATAAATATCCATCTGTCCCTCTGCTTTCAATGAGATTGGCCATTTTACGGCCGATTAGTTCTCATTGGAACTCGTTCAACTCCGGCGGTTAAATAAAAAACTACTGACAACAACAATTTATCGACTTTTTAAATATCGCGTTCAAGAAATAAAATACACTTATACCATACTCGTAATATGGATATTATTAATATTAAGTTATTAGAAATAATTCAAACTTGGATAACATTTGTTGTGTAATATTTTTAGTCTCAAAAAACGTTTTAGGCTTTCAAAATATTGTATAGAGATAGATAATTTATTTAATCGCAAACACTTTAATTGAAATGACACATGTTGTCATAAGTTTTGATAAAGCAGTACATGAAGCTTGCTAACCTAGAATATTCTGGCTCCACACAGCAATGCTTTTATGACGTTTTACTGACAATGTGGAGTGGAGCTAGCCAGACTGATTCGAAGACCCTGGCTCCGGAATCACAACCTGGACCTCAGAGTTAGAAAGAAAAGTGTAAATCATGGCACTACAGAAAGATTCAATACCTTGAAATAGAGCACCTTTGCTTTGTGAAACTTTTAATAGTTAAAACTTACATTTTTTCAGTTAAAATTAGTTTTATTTATTTAAATTAATGTAAGCATAACCGCGTACAAAATGTGCAAACAGAAAAAAGTTCATTACATTACACTCAATTCGCTCCAGAAGCGTATTAAAACTTTATCGAAAACTATCCGATAACGAAACCAATATATTTATATATACGTGTGTGTGTGTGTACATATATTTTCACACCAATCGAGCTCAAACGATTTAGGACAAAAGTTAACTTTTGAAAATTAACCGTGAAATTTCCTACAGAATTTGACATAGCATTGAACACATATTGAAAATAATTCGATTGACACTAGATTAACGGAAATTATTTCATAATTTTCTTTTTGAATCTGTAGTAATTTAGTCCTCTATCGTATCGTATATATCGTTAAAATATAAAAAAGTCAAATGCATCCCACAAACTTCTTACCAAACGTTGTTCCATCAAAATGATGTGTCCTGTAAAGCTGATATTAAAACAAGAATATTGACAGATTGTTTTGTTTGTGAACAAACAACAGCGAATTATTATTGTGTGTATTATGTGTAATAGCTTTGCATGTATGAGTGTGATAGCGAATGGATGCGTACATTTCTGTGCTAATGACACCTGTTATCTTGTCATGCGAAATATTATGCCTCGAAGGCATCTTTACAACCTAGACCATTCATTCATTTATTAAAGGGAAGAGAAATTCTAAAATGTCGGTCCTACATAAAAACAATGAGGATCATACTCTAATGGTTTTCCTATTATTAAGATAGATTGTAAAAAAATTGTCTCCGTTGCACAGTGGTTGCAGTCCGTTTGTAACACGAAGGTCATTGGTTGATTTCTGGGCCGCGTGAGTTGTGGAGTCTGGAGGGAGGTAAGGTTTTTTCGTACGTCAACCTGTCGCCATTGTCGTCATACATGTCAAAGGTCGAGTATTCTGGGTGAGCTCTTCACTATCTATGGCTTTATTATCACTTAACATCATGTAAAATGGAGATCAAGTGTTAACCAATTGCTTGTAAAAATATGCAAAAATAATCAAAATCCAGTTCTAATTCCATAAATATATAAGACGTGTGTATGTATGTTTATATATTTATATTCATTTATTTATGTATATTTTATGTAGTGGTTTTTAATATATTTTTGAAATTTTGTTGTATTTTTTTTTGTTCAATTTGAACGTTACATTTATATCATTTTTAACTACACTTTACTCATCTTTTCTCCGCATCACCGAAGGTGGACTGGGAGATAATGTCTAAGGTATAAAGCCAGCTTTGCACACTTTGTGTATAAATAAATAAACATATAAATAAATAAATATATAAAAGGCAGTCTGCCTTTAAGATTCATGGGTTAGGTCATCTATTTGAATATATTAATCAGATATTTATATTAAAACTGTCTAATATTGAACAGAGGCAAACTCACCGTTCAATTTGTGTTCTAGAAATTATCATTATCCAAGTTATAAGCCCCACTTATCATAAGTTCCACGATCGACTTACCTAAGTGAAAGTACGTGCCAACTTTATTAAGTAGAAAATCGTCATTCCTGTATACGCTTGTACACTTCGTTCCCTTTATGAATTATTAAAGCCGCATTAGGTTTGGTAGTCATTTTCTTTAATCGAGTACAGATATTTACCATTTCTTTTTTCTAACGCGCGGTTTAACTATTTAATCAAAACAAGACCCTATTTTCCATTACGTACGATATAAAATATTAGTTTAGTATTATAAGGATTTATATGAAAGTTGACCTAAAATGTTATAACTTTTTAGCATTTTCGGAACTTTATATTGTATTATTATGTTTTTGTTCTTTATTAACTTTGATAATATGTTATTGATATTGAGACCCTTTCATTTTATTGTACCGACTCTATTAGTCGAACCTCTTTTTTTTTCTTATTTATAAACATTCAACCCAAACTACTGACCAGAACTTTATAGTTTTTTTTTTAATATAATAACAAGAATGGCAGAGCGTTAAATTAATAGACAGATTTTCGAAGACACACCTTTATATAAAAAATGGATATCGGATTTTAATCTGTGGTTATTTAATGTAAATCCTACTATTCGGCGATATTATTCAAGTATATGTGGAATAATGAACAAATTTGCAATCATCCGCTTTAAGAGCAACCTTTTACCACGCACAACCATTTTGTAAGATCGTTTGTATCAAGCTGGATCATTAAACAGAAACGATTTTTAAGATTTTCAAGAATAGAGACAACTATTTTGTTCAACAAGATAATAACTTATAAATATTTCAAACATTTTTCGAACACAGTACTCTGAAGAGTACAGATCCTAAGATATTTTATTAAGCTGCACCTTTACTATGGGTTATCAAAGACGGATATACGAATACATACTTAAATAAATACATAAATATTTATTAACCACCAGACACAAAACAAACACATATGGGCGTCGCATAAATGTTTGTCATAAACGGGAATTTAACCTGTGGACCCCGGTGTAAGAAATTTACCTCCGCTTTACTATCCTTACGTTAACGGGCCAGTCAAAAAGGTTTATGTATAAAACAATGAACAATGTCTATGATAATACAGTTATAGACTTTGACATAAATTTTTGCGATAATTTATAGTTAAAAATTTTAGTTATAAGAATGATTATCAGCCTGTGTCAGTCCACTGCTAGACATAGGCCTTCCCAAATGCCTTCCAACATATTCGGTCCTCTGCTTTCCGCATCCAGCTGCTTCCCGCCGTCCTGACTAATTCACCAGTCCATCTGGAGGGAGGCCGCCCTACACTCCTTCGTCCTATGCGCGGCGTCCAGTCCAAGATATCATGATAGTGGCCTACCGACCGGACAGTCTTAGCACCCCCTGCTCCGCCGTTACCGTGACCGCACCTTGGCCAGGAATAGCGTTGGGTACTGGGTATACGTTGAAACATTAATTTTATATGTTGGCAACATTGATTGTCGAATTCTTTCAGTCGGTCTTTGTCGACCGACGGTTATGGGTTGGTAGAATACAAATTTTTCTATCTAACCGTTGTACAATGAATGTACGTACGTATTTATCATATGTGAACTGAATTGTTAGTTATCTTACCCGAGATACATATGGTAGGATGGAATGGAACGAAGCTTCTACCGAATTTAGAAGTAACTTTTTATAGTCGACTTTGGTCTCTTATCAACGCAGTTACACAAATGAGCTGTTTCTTGATTTGTTTCATTAAATTTATTTATTTTAAGCTTTAATGCGCAGATTTGTACATAAGGTGGATTTAATGCTAAATCATATTCTCTTTCAGTCTACCTTAGGGTTGAGCAGAAATGGATGTTGGGCGCGTAAAAAGATTAGCAGAGAAAAGAAACTAAAATAATAATAATTTTGTATTAAAAGGTGAAAGAGAAGATAATACATATATAAATGAAGCAACAATTTTTATATTTATATATACATATTAATATTTATCCTTGTATAAAATCATGATTTGTCTAACTTCCTTATAAAAATTAAACAAATACAAAATAAACACGATCATATTGCTATGTAAATGAAGTTATTACTTCAATATCTGAGCGACCTGGTGAGGCATCAAGAAAAGGAGATGCTGCAAACAAAATTAAATCGTATCATGCTCCATGACGTCGACGGAGGTAAATTTGTTTAGAAATATATTATTTATTGAGGATGGTACGTCGTTCTATTCAGACATTTATTTATTAACAGACGCGTAAAACACGTCTTTCCAATTTGATTTTTTTAATAATTAAAATGTTAGTTTCGGTAAGTAAATGAAAAAAATTTCGTGTTCACATGCGGTACTCATGAAATAAATATTGATAAAAAATATTAATAGGAAATACTTTAACAAGATCTCGGCATGATATTTATAACTTATATCTCTCGTACAGTTAGCATTTCTATACAAACATTGTTTTAGCATTAAATTGTTCAACGCAGATTTGTTTTAACAGTACAATTCTTTGATCTGAGATCAAAGTTTTATGTGAGGTACAAAAGCAAATTAAGCTTTCGCTTACACAGACGATATGAGCTTCGTTCAATTTGTAATAAAGAGATAACTTGCGTGTTTGTCTTTACGTACGTGTAGTTATTCTAAATATGTTTCCACACCGTCTAAAGTCTGAAATTAATGGACTGTACTAAAATGTTACGAGTATTTAAAAGTTATATATATTTTTAAAGACCTCCGTCTAGAACGGGGAAAGATAATATAAATATAAAATCTGTTTATCATAAAATATCGTAGAAACCAGACGGCTTAATCTAATTTGTTTTATTTGACGTAACTAGAAATTAAAAAAATGTAAGCGGTCAAGCTCGTCTACCTACATAGACTATATATGTATATCTAGTCACAACTATAACATCTTCCATATATTATAAACGATTGCGACATTTTTGGGTCATATTACATTATATGACCCAAAAATGTCGTATGTCGGCGTAGAGATTTACGGAAAATTGGGGATTTCAAACAATGTAGGAGGTAAGAACGAACCAATGAAATGAATCTAATATTATCTAGATAGATAAAATGTTTATTAGATCAAAACAGAATACACACACAAATAATAAGTAACAATAAAAATAAAAAAAAACAACATATTATCTGAAGGAATGATAGGAGTGAGATAAATTTAAAAAGCCTGTTCTGCGCCTTAATGATTATTTGCTCTGTTCTAAATTCCATTACATTTTTTCCTATAGGCTAATTCTTCTTCTTTGGCCAATCTTCTTTCTAATTTATCTCGGGTCGGATCTTACAGTGCCTATACGCTTAGTATATTATCTGTATTATCATATTTTTATCTTATTCGTTTTTGATTTTTTGTTTCAGTGTACTATAAATGTTTTTCTATTTTTACTAATTGATGAACTGCAGATAATATTAATCGCCTACAACGAGCAGTAAATTAGATAGAGACAAACATCACTCGTAAGAGCGGGACAAAAGTAATTATTAACATAACCGTGAATAACGGGAACTCTTTATTTCCCGCGGGTATAATGTAAACGCACGCCAGACGCTTTACAATTATTTTTTCCAATACGTCGTGAAGGTTAATTAATTTTATTTCCAATTAAAAACCGTGTTGTTCCAGAATCGTCTTGATTACGTTGATAGAATAATAAATGGTTTTAAATATATAATATGCGATCATATGTATATATCTGTTTGCGACTTCCTCCGTAGCGCACTGGTTTACTCAATTGCCTTGTAAGGCGTACGTCTTTGATTCGATTCCCAGGCTATAGAGGTAGTGGAGTCTGGATGGTGGAAAGTTTTAGCGAACTCCTCTGGCTAGCTACCACCTACAATTACTATCTTCCACTGAGAAGCATATTTATTCTGAACTAAACAAAATATGTCACCATAAAATGTTTTCAAAGAATACGAATTTAATTTTGTTTTTTATTACTTTTCATTCTGCATTAAATTTCTTGCGGCAAAAGTTGACTCTTCGACGGCACCCTAGTCACGCCCCGTGAGCAGCACGTATCTCCAGATCCAACATTGACCATATTTTTATTGAAACTAAAAGTATTTCCATCAAATGGCATTCGGTTAATTTCCTGACTATATTCTCTCGTTTTCATTTGAGTCCGTCTAAGATACGCTACATTTCGATATTAAGGGTATAAATAACTTTTCCTTATACTGGCGCCTACCTTAACTGAAACACTATGTCGTTGAAATATTATATGATACTTATTATCTTAATTTTATTAAAAGTATTCTATTTGTTGTAAAGCCAATAAATGTTTTCTAAAAATTGCACATTTTTGATAGTTCTTGATAAATCTAGGTCATCACACATCTGTGAGTCGAGCTTGTTATTTTAGCACCCGAAATGTATGTAAAGATTTGCTGGACTATCGGAATAAGTTAAAAAAAATGGTAACAGAAAAACGACATTAAAAGGAAATCGTGTAATTTCGTACCAATCAACTCAGGGGACAGAATAGAATAGAATGGTCTTTATTGCATAATGAAAACAAAATAAAATACACATGAAACAAAATAAAAGAAAGTAACTGTTACAAACTGAGCGAAGTTAAAGAATACGTCAGCAGTGCAAAAGGCGGTCTTACTGTTGAAAGCAGTCTCTTCCAGACAACCTTATAGGGACAGGTATTTTCTTAAAAAAATTATTCTATAAATAATGTCATTCTTTAAAATTATACATATATAATGTAATTTTATGAGTACGTATATTCATCTAGTTAATTATACATTCTGTCTGTCGATGATCGAGTTCGTCTGTTCAATATCTCTTTATACAACATTAAATGCAATCTCTATAAAATATACGTAGTAACATTTATTACGTATAAATATTTTACGTGTTATGATTTTTAAGAATTTAATCGTTGTACAAAATGTTTAAGAAATTTTTCATGCTTATAAAAATTAAACTATATATCATCTCCTCTGCATTAACTCTGATTGAAAGAACTCAAAGTTGTGATAAAAAATGATATGAATTTTACAATATCGTTAGAGATTTTAAGAATTGTTAGAGACAATTTCTTCTTCGGACTAATAAAGATTTTACGTACATTAATAAAATTTACCGGACACGCTATTTTGCAGATAAAATTTGATAAGAAGTGTCATGTACTAAAATTCAGTTGACTTTTTTATATTTTAATACTATTTCTAATAACACTGTTTTATATTTTTTTTTCGCGTAACAGCATGAAAAGAATACCATAATGCAGAAAGTTACTAGGGACTCGAAAAGGAAACTATGAAAAAATATTCGGTGAATCTGATGTTAATATAAACCAGTGGAATGATGCAATCACGTTCGACAGGAAAGTATTGACGCAAGTGACGTCATCCGATTTACTTGAACAACCGCGCTTCACGATTTATATATCTTTCTCCTTCTAATCCCAAGTATAATGAACATAGGTATATATTCTATTTTATTAACTATGCACCTGAATTAATAAATAATTAATTTTAGATTTATTCGACATTCAAATATCGGTCGCACATAATTTGTTTTAGTGAATGAATTCCCTCATCCATTCATCCTGACCCCAGCAGAGGATTATATTCTTAAATTACGAAATTAGATTACCATGTTGGAATAATCTCGTTAAGTTCCACTTGACTTTCATCTCTAACCATTCCAATCGCCGCTAATTTACATTAAAATTTAACGCTTTATTTCCCAAGAGTGGAGCGTAACTAAAAATAAATATAACGTAATTCGTTTCAAACTGAATTTACTTGTTTGTTCTATTTTTATA
The DNA here is from genome assembly GCA_018245475.1 of Pharmacophagus antenor. Lineage (NCBI taxonomy): Eukaryota > Metazoa > Arthropoda > Insecta > Lepidoptera > Papilionidae > Pharmacophagus > Pharmacophagus antenor. Next base: position 8,257 of record DWQX01004161.1, read on the forward strand.
TTTGTACTTAAGTAAAATTAAAGGTTAATTTCGCAGAGAAGAGAGAATATTAATAAGCCCTAATTACTAAGTTATTTCCTGAAGTTAGAAGCGAATTCTTGGTAATAATAGAATGACGCATACGTAATTTCAAACTTAGATCTGACCAGGTAGTCGATACTGTGAAATGATTGAGCAGCAAAGTCTGAGATGGTGTGTGTGGCGCGCTAAATTTACAGAAGAGAGGTATATATGAGTGCAATCATCAAGCTGGTTTTATTGTGTTGAAATCCCCATGACTGAGATTTCACAACAAAAGATTGTCTAATCGAAGAAGTTACTTTGGTATGTTAGATAACGAAGGGCTATGCGGCGTGCCTTCAGAGAGGTCTACGTCCAGCGGTGGACTGCTTTTGGCTAACGATGATGATAATTTATCAAATAATAACAATTATAAAGATCAGAGTAGATTTTGAATTGGTTTTGAAACTTATGTATATTTGCACAGATTGCATTTCAATATGTTACTTCTAATAGGTTCTAACGGGTAAAGGAAACCGAGGAAAGTTTATTGTATATACAATTATAATGCTTATATTTTTCTTTACATGTAAAAATTGCACAAATGGATATATGTTTACAGTACATTTTCATTTATTAATTATAAAATTAATAGTCATCGGTTCTGCTTTTGCGTTTCATTATAATCCGATCACCCATAGATCAACCGACAGTGGCACACTGCTGGACATAACGCCTTCCTCAAGGTTTTCCACAGGTCTTTATATTATATATTTTAATTATAAGGCCATCAATATCTCATTTAATTTTCAAATGGTTCCTGCAACCAATATTAGAATCTCTCTCATTGTTTTATTTTTATTCTACGTCGGCAACATGTTTCGTTTTTAAACATCCCTAATTACTAATTACCGGTCCATAAGGAAGAATAACAGTCTATAGAACAAGAAAATGCTTCCAAAATATACTCCATTACACGAGAAATTTTCATTTAAATTCTTGTACTGAAATGATTTTTGTTCGTAAGAATTCAGTAACAGCAAAAGATGCGGAGCAAAAATACTAGTAGATTTTTATTATTTACTTTATAAAAATTCATTTACCGTAAAAAGAAAGTTATTTTGCTATCTGTTTTCGGTAACTTTGTAATAATATTCAGTTATTTTCATCTCTGTAGGCACGAAAAGGTTGTGAAATAACATTTGATCCGTGGAAGGAAGATGATTACTTCACGATTTGTTAGAGGTGTGAGTTAAGAAAATAGGAAGGAAAAAATTTCAGCAGAAGTTGACCGTCAAGAATTCCTATAATAAAGATTTTTTTTAATTTTAACTAAACCATTGATTCTTGTTGGTTACATTAATATTTATTTACGTGCAGAGAATATGAAAACAAATACATACTTATAAAACTCAATGTTCTTAAACCGCTGGTACTAGAGATGTGAATTTTCCGGGGTATGTTCAATATGTTGTGTAGAGATATACTAAGAAAAGGTTTTTGTTTGAAATTTCACCCATAAGAGGAGAAAATGGGGGTTCGAATTTCAATTAAACTAATAATAATAATAATAATAGATATTTATTCAACTCAGCATAAAATAAAATGAATAAAATTCGACTACGAGATAAATAACATTGTTTAACAAACACATCAAGATAAATATAAAATAGATCACAGAGAAAAACAAAATAGTGAAATGAAAAATAATAATAACTACATTCTCTGTGTCCATTTCTCGACAAATGATGCATACACTGAAGAGGGATTTATTTTAATATTGAATAAGTGACGGCTAGTATTAATATAAAGCAGCTAAGTCAAAGCAAAATCAAATACAATGTGAATTATATTGATTTACCTTTGGGGAACTGAAACAATCGGAAACAACACGTCGACTAACATTATTTCGAATCGAATTAAGTTAAATTGTACCGTGAAATCTTATCAATAGTGAAATAGTTTCTAAACCCAAGTTCTTGAGAGAATAGCTTAGAGATTCGATTGAACTGAAGGAGAAACGAAACAGGCGACGTAACACAATTACTTTAAGCTGTTTGTTAGAAACACATAATTGGAGTAGCAAATACAAATATTTACATAAATATATTTACATTGGAAATAGGCGGGACAAGTGTTGCGATGTATCGTGAAAAAACAGTTTAGTCGAAACCCATTTATCTATGTAAAAGGTGTGATATTTAAATATCACACCTTTTACTTAGATATCATAGTATCATAACATCAAACAAATGGTGCTTATTTTAAAAGTATGTTTATTGAAAACCGATTCATTTTGCAATATTCACTTTTTCAAATTCATGTATTATCCATACAACAATATACAAAGAGACAATATAGACAGTTTGATAAGTAATGGACGTTAAAACGTTTTTCTTAGCCGTTTGTGACGTTTTTGATATCGGATAGGATAATATTTACCATAGACCTTCCTTTTAGGAGAAAGCCAGGATTTATGTGAATTTTATCCTGTATTGATGAACAAAATCCTCAGGGATCTCTAATGGTATGCATCCGTGCCTCTCAGCATTGCCTCTGAACACGTTCCACAGGGTTTTATAATCCACCCTCTCATCTTCCCTGTAGCTTCTGGAAGCCTGTCACAAACAATGAAAACGTTTTAATAGAGATTTCCATTTTAATATTTATAATAAAAATATTGAGTTCATTTATTTCATTTATAAAACTACTTACACGGTTACATAAGAGATCAAGGAAAATGTCATGAGAGGATATAACGCAAGTCTCTTATTTTCTGCACGAACGCCACTAAGTGGTGTCGTCTAACTGTATTTATCAAGCTGTCGATGGAAGTGATAAGTGTTGCTTTGCTGGTATACAATATCGCGTTTATACTTAGAATTGCTTCAATTATTTTAATATACTAAGATAGAGAAATGCTCACGTACTAGTACATATTTTTTGTGTCTCTTTTTTTTATGCCCGAACATACATTTTAATGAACAGTTTAATTCTGATTGTTCTTTATCGAAAAAAAAACTCAATCGCTTAAAAAATGGAGAAGATTGAATTTTCATCGTGTAATTTATATTGAAACTTTATATCCCTTAGATTTTCTATTTATTGTTGATTGTTTTTTTTTCGTAATCAAGAATTGGTAACAAGATGATAAAATAACTCGAGAAGTTTATTCACAAATTTGTTATTTATGTTCTTGTTCATAAATTTAAAGGAGCCTTTTATATCACCTTCTCATTCACACTTGTATTAATTTTTTAGCATACAAGTTAAAAACATTAAATTAAGATTGTATTTTTTATTGGTTGTCGGCTAACACTTGACCATGGTTTCACAGAATGTTAAGTGATAATAATGCTATAGATGGTGAAGTATGTTATCCCAGAAAACTTCTGGCTCCTATATACATGACTGCTGGAACACAGCAATTTTATGGCGGCAGATTGACATTGATGGTGTTAGGCACCATCCAGACTCGGCTACTCCTATGGCCATGGAATCGAATATAGGACCTCTACCTTAAAAGGTAAATTAAATTAATTAAATCACTGCGCTATGGGGGTAGTGTGTCACCTTAGTTAAATTCAAAGTAAAATAGCTTAATTAAATTAGATTTTTACAATCAATTTTAATCTTTACTAGTTAGTCATTACTGTGAATTAATGAACTCCCCTCTAAGAAGATTAATCAGTTCCTCAGAGAGCAAGATACTTAGACGGCTTTGTATCTTTTTGTGATTTTACTTACAAACTGTATTAGATAGAGTAAAATGGTAAATTAAAAAAAAAAGCAAATAATATTCAAGCCTTACTATCCTAGAAGTCGCATAAATGATAATGTAATTGCAAAATGCGTTTTAGATTTATTGAACAAATAATTATAATATATATTAAATATAATTCTCATCACAGAGAGAGGAGACAGAAAGCGAGAAGGAAAAAGAGATCAAGCTCCGGATTCTAAATTGTCTTAATTATATTTTTAATTATTTTTTCTTAATTCAATAAATATGACATCTAGCATATTATTTATGGCACCATTTTTAAAGTTCAACACGATGATGACTAAAATTGTTTTTTTTTTTAATAATAAAAAGGTAGCTAGTTAAAACGTAAAAAACATCAAGTCCATCCGTTAATAATTGTCACGTGCCAATTGCAAAGATTTCATTTTACTGTAATTTCCTTTTCGATTGTTCGAGATTTTCGAACTGTTATTGTGTTCAATGAGCGAAAACGTTGCCAGAGCTTCGCTCGCGGAGTGAGTTTATTGGAAACGAATTAAAAGGGAAATTAAATTGTGAAATTATTGACATTATTTTTATTTATATATATATATATGAAAAGGGATAATTAAAAAAAAACCATTCCCCTTGACCCATTCGTGGAGACGAGTTTTTTTCGAACATTCCTTGGATAGAATTATTTTCTTTATGTAATATGATACATGTTTATTTCAAACCTTATTTACTTATAGCACGTATAAAGCTGACCAACGTAAACTCAAATATCAAATACTACTCCCATAAACAAAAATAACATTGAGCTCTAAATAAATTGTACACATTCAAAAAAAAAACCTTATTTACTTCACAAATCACGTAGAACGATAGATATTTTCTTTTAATTATTATGAAGTGAAACTATCAATCGTTTTGAGTGTCGATTTATGTAATTTAGAGTCTTATAGCTTCGGATAAATTTTGTACATGCGGTGTGCGACCGATCTCTAATGAATTAAGGAAATTATTAAACATGTTCTTATACTAACGTAAGATCTAAAAGGAGAAGACATATATATTTTTTTCACTAATTTTTGCCTGGTAGATGGTAGAGCAAATTCACTCAAAATACTTCTGGTTATTACATGAATATCTTTAGGAACACAGTAATGCTGTTTTGAAGACAGATCCACAATGAAAGTGGTCCCGACAAGCTGCCAAATCTCTACAACCGTATAAAATATTTGGTATACTTTTAAATTTTTGTTTCTGGGACATCATTAACACTAAGATTTCTTCTCAATTCTGTAGTAATATTGTACATTATTGTATTTTAATTTACCCTGCTTTGAAATAAAATATATAAAGCAATGTTGCCAGTAGCAGTATAGAAAAATAAAATAGTCACGATACGGTACGGCAGTCCGACAATTAGACTGAGGGACGCTGCAGGCTTATTAAATGGGTTCCGTTTGTTACCCGTAAAATGAGGAACCTTAAAAAGGAAGGAAAAAAGATATACCTTGAATAGTGAGCTCCATTCATTTTGTCGATTAACACAAAGTCAGCAACGACACAACTACCGTATGACACAGTGCAGTATATCAAACTATACAAATCTTCATTAAATTTTATTCATTACGCTGTGGTTTAACACGTTCACCGCGGCGTGCACCATCGGTGGCTCACAGCAGTCTCTCTCAGCGACCATATCAGCTTGAGTTTTTCAAACGGTAGATATCTTAAGCTGATAACCACGGATATTATACAATTATTTTACGTGTCCGTATGATTTATACGAATCTGTTTATAATTACTTTCGTCTACACAATACCCCGTAGATGTACACGCTTGAATACGCTCGCCGGCCCGCGGTAGGGAACGAAAGATCGGCGCCGGCTTGAACGCGTTAAAACTTCTATTAACCGAAGGTCAGTCGTTTAAATGATAGGTGTATTTTATAATAATTCGGACAGTATTTTTTAATGGAACTTCCATCTTCGCTGCAATAACAGGATGTGCGCAATCGTGATATTATAAATGACGATATTTTTGCGCAGAAATTGTGTTTTTAATTTCATTATACGTCAATTTCTTTACTGTGATACTGTAAAATGAATTTTAAAATTGACGATGGAGGGCTACTTATTCCCTGGTAGGGCATATCTTCTACGAATTACGACTTGTTCTTTGAGACTGTTCGCTGTCTTATTTTGAAAATAAAATTAAGTCTGTAAACATTTTTCTAACCATATTTATATGTATTTTGTGTGAAGAATGAAAATTTCTCTTGAAATGAATTCAGAAAAGGAAATCTATTAATAGTTTTTTTTCATAAATTCGTTTGATTGTGAGATTTTAAATGTATGAATAGAAAATGTTTGCATTGTTAATGTATTGTTAGTAACATTCAAATCAAACAATCGTTTATACTGTTGCAATCTGTCAATTTCCATTACAGATTATATATAGTTATAATGAATTTATTGTGTAATAACAATATTGTTAATATAAATGTGAACAATAATTATGTTTAAATAAATGGCCAAATGTGAGTCGGAATCGCGCAGCGAAGGGTTCCGTACAATAAACAGTGACGTGTACAGTTTGTAGGCAAAGTAGGCAGTAAGTCGTAAATGCTATTAATTCACTATAAACACTGTTATGTTGCCTTTAGTTTGTTCTCTTGTCGATAGACTAGTTAGTAATTAGTAGTTATTTAGTCAATCATTGGCATACCATTGACACCGAAAAGATGGAGCTGATTTAAGTAAAGAATTTATTTTGTATCAGTATTTTTGTGTGCTATTACGTTTTATTATTTTTTGTTGTAACGATAACGGATATATAAAGTCTTTGAAAATTTCAATTCTATCTCTTGCGGTTTATGAAATAGGAGACAGGTTAATTACTGGCGAACAGACAGACAGAGAGACAGACTGCGGCAGCTTAGTATTGGGATTCTGTTCGTTACCCTTTAGGTACGGTACCGTAACTTGCTGTAAATATTTGCTAAGGAGCGTCATTTGAGAGGATTAAGGGAGCTTTACTTCCTCTGGGATGGGGGCCGCTCGGTGCGCCCGGCGTTTGCCGGGGCGGGGGCGGAGTCTCGGGTGTCTGCGAAGCGTTCCCGTGGCTCAGTCGTAAAGCGGCGAGGATGGAACATTGTAGTAGTTTCAGTCGATGCAATTTCGACATCACCTGTTATTGTTCCCGCGGAGCCAGTGCGCATATGCGTCCACGTAAAAGGGAGAAAAAAGCATATCTAAAATAAAATGATTTTAAGTATTACCTAATTGTAGTATACGGGGAGAGAACTAAGGACAAAAGTCAAATGTCCATGACAGCTTGGAGTGCTTGCTGCTGAGTCAGGCTGCTTACTTTTTTGTATCTAATAATATTATAATATAAACATCTATTGACTACTTCTGTGGCGCAATGATTTACCCGTTTGCCTTGTAGCGTAGAGGTCCCGGGTTCAATTTTTGGTCCTCAGGAGTAGTGGAATCTGAATGGTTGTAGGGTTTTTCGAACCCGCCTAGATAGCTACCACCTTCAATGGCAATCTGCCGCCATAAAAGCATTGCTGTGTTTCGACATTCATATATATATATATATGAGCCAGAAGTATTTTAAAGAGCACACTTCACTATTTACGGCTTCATTGTCACTTATCATCAAGTGAAATCGAAGTAAAGCATTAGCCTATAATCGTCTGCCAGCGGGCT
>DWQX01004162.1:0-15704 GCA_018245475.1 Pharmacophagus antenor
AAATTAATGAAATTAATGAAATGCAAATATCACGACACATTTTATTATGTAGATTAGTATTTCAGTGGTTGGCCTTGTTGTAATGGCAACTAGCTGACGAATCACCTGGTTCGTAAGCCCTGTTACTGTTGAAGCTGAAAGTCGTAATAAGACTAGCAGCGGAAACAAAAATCGAATCCATAAAACCTACTGGCACGCCATTGACTCAGGATAGTGACAGTATTTTTCGAACCCGACTAACTACCACTCTCAATCTGCCACTGTAACAGCATTGCTGTGTTCCGGCAGTCATACATTTAAGAGTATTCTGTGCGGACACGTTTAACCATCTACGGTCTCGTTGTCACTTAACATCGGGTGAAATCGAGGAAGTGTTAGCCCAATAATTGATAATATACCCAGTTATCAGAGATAACAATGGCTACGTACGTAACAGCCACCTGCGCTAAACTTATAACACCCCTCTTTTGGTTGCGGTTTACAACACGTTTTACAATTAGATACATAACACATATTTTAATTAAACTCGACTACTTAAGCACCGGTTCTCTTTATCCTGCGGATAATAATGCCCATTTTGAACAAATAAATTATATTGTATGAAAATTTCAACTGTAATGAAATTTGTCGCGCGCTGAAATAATTTATATTCATGATTAACGAGTGACCATCAATTATCTACATCTGTTGGCCGCGGATACCCCTCCACGAGCTTATACGCCAACATGCATAAAATTTTGAACCCTTCATTTGCATATTGGTAAAGGAACGTATGCCATCCATTAAAAGTCCAATAAATAAAATATCACGTAATTTATTAACTAAATTTTTTGTGACAAATTGCTCAAAGAATATGTTAATATATTTCTTGTATCACTAAGGTAGCACACGAATATAAGGGCCACTTGATGATGAAATTACAGATTAAAAGCTATTATTTATAGAATAACATGTTTTAATTCAACTCGTAAAATATTAAGAAACAGGCAAAAGAGTTTTTATTATTTTTTTAACAGAAAAAGAATATATTAATACTAAGGAGTAACTATTATTATATTAATTTTAAAATTTTATTTTATGAATAAAATTCTATAGCAGCATTTTTTCTCGGTTTATATCTGCATATGTTATAGGTAGATAAGTTAAGGGTAAAGAAATTGGGGTGGGGAAGATCTCATCCAATGACGGGCTTTCACAAAGGCAAATAGACATTTATGGACTAATTTAAGTATTTCTGACGAATAAGAAATAAAATGTAATAGATATTTATATATACTTCTACATTTAAATAATTCCAACACCAAAGGTAGTAGTGATATTTACAGTAATACACATTAAAACATACTTAAAATAAAAGTTATAATACGTAATAATTTTTAATCCATTGTATCGTCCGTCTTTAGAAAATTTGTATCAATTATGATTTTAATTCATATCGTTTCTTCCTTACATGCTTTGTCAGGACGAAACGATGATGAAATTGATTTTCCAGCTTGTACATTGATGCACGAAAAACGTTAAAAAAGTACTTCCGCAATTATTTGCGACTTCAGTCACAAAGAAATCAAGATAACATTTTTAATTACGCGACAAAGCCTTTTTAAACCAGCCTGACTTACTACTCTGAGAGGATGCAACTCAACACTGCACTGTCGTAAGCCGGATCAGTACTTCTGCTCTTCTTCCATTGTTTTCATAATTAAATTAGTTGCTTCGTTACGACAATGCTCGTAACTTTCGACTTAATTGAAACAAATGACTTAACTATTATTTAATGCAGTACTTTTTCTATTTGATTTTAAATACATATACAACGAAATATGGGTGTAATTTAATGTTAAAATTATTCATTCTACCGTTCGTGTATTAAATTTAAAGTCTGTCTCGGAGAGTAAAATCCCTCTTCTTCTCTTAACCATACTCATCATATCTGTATATCTCATAACCATTTCTTATTGAATAGTTATACATTAAGAAACACGCCCCTAAAATTTAATGCTTCTAGGACGGTTTAGCCTGTTCGTTGATGTAAAAGTCAGTCAATCAGTCAGAACTTTAAATTTTCTATGTATAGATTTCATGACTTTTTTATAGATTTTATAGATTTTTTTTACAGATTTTTATAAATTTTCTAATAACGTTTATTTGTTAAATTTATTAGAATCTCTATGAATTTTCTACGAAAAAATCCCACTTAGTAATAAACGTGAACCTATAACGAACGTCTGTCAAGCAATTTAGACATTTAAAACTAGATTTATTGACATTTTATCATGGTATTTTTTACTAGTCTGCGGTATATTAGTGGGTTATCGTTCGGGTTATTATTATATTATATTATGTTTCCTATTTTGAAAAACGTTTAAAGCATGTTGTCAAAAATAATAATATATAAAAAATAAATCTAGTGTTAAAATGTGCCTTGCTAAGCACTCTCATATTATAATATAAATAACGTTGTAGATCAAGTAACACGTTATTGAACGTGTCAAAGCTCGTAATATATTGTGTGAAATACTGCTAAAAATGCAAATTGTCTCTCTACTCTCACATTTCGGCGCTCGAAGGCGGAGTAATGCATATTTTACCTTTAACAAAACACGAAGCGACTATAAATTTATTTACATGTGCTTAAAGACAATTTGGCGGTGATATTTGAAAGAAATTTCGTCATTATTACCTATTCATGTCGGCGAACCACATCTGTTCAAGACTGACATTAACGAAGCTCTATTAAAATTTATTTTTATAAAATATGAGTCATCGTCGGCTTTTACTTAACATTGAATACCGTGTTTTTACCTGCCTCCGTAGGACAATGGTTTCGTATTTGGATTAGATTCTAGTGCCCTGTGAGTCTGATTGGTGTTAGAGTTTTGTCTATCTCACCTAACTAGATACCAATATCATCCTGCCGTCATAACAGCGTTGCTATGTTCCGACAGTCATTAATGCTAGAGCCAAAGTACTCTAGACGCGCACTCTTTGCCATTTGCTCTCTTTGTACCTTAATATTAGGTGAAATTGAAGTATACTGTTAGCCTATTGCTGGTAAAATAAAATAAAGGAAATATTTTTTAATGAAATTTACGACAAGTAAATGGTGATCATAATGGTTCCAAAACCAAATAGATTCAGGGGAAAACCGATTTTAATTCCTTCAACTCGAAACGTTGTTATTCAAATTCCATCCCATTTACAATTTTTCTCAACGCTTACTTGCTTTTCAGTAAATAAAAGTTTATAGTCCTTTGTGGAATGTAATTCATTTTTATAATTATTTACAAATAAGTTTGATTTAAAGTCCAAAATGGTCTTGGGTTCGAGATTTAAATTATACCACTTGATATTTTTTATATCTTTATTTATTATAGAGGCACTTGATATTAATCATGGAGATTGACATGCCATGAGTCATAAATTAAATTAAAAAAAAAGTAATCGTCGCCGCTGCCACCCCCTAAACCACGCGATTCTCGATTGTCTCGATTTAAGTAACCAGACAAAATAAACACTTTATTATATTAAAGCTGTTACCAGAGCTACATAATTTACCAGGGTATATAAAATTTTTTTAATTAAACAAGCAATTACGGGCGAGATGTTGGGGGCGCTGCACGCGGCAGCGAGCTGGTAACAAGGTAAAGCGACGTTTCACAGGCGGCTGCGCTGACGCCTCTTCAATTAGTGCAACAGACGGAAAATAAGGTGTGCCGCTCTGACGCACACCTGCCGCCTCGCTTGCTCCGGATTGCCCCTTTGAAGTACGCTCAGGTGTTTAGGGCGCCGTTTACTAGCCTGTTAATGTAATTTCATTATTAATAAATTAAGTTTTTCGTACACTTTTTTCCTCATCAACAATGGACTAACTCTTTACCTCAATTTTACATGATTTTAAATGACTATCACGACGTAAATGGTGATAAATGCTCGCCCAGAATACTCCGTCTCTCACATGTATGAGTACAGAAACAGAGGAACGCTGTTATAGAGGCAGATTCATGTTTAGAATGGTGGCTAGCCAGGCGGGTTCGAAGAAATCTTACTAGTATTTCGACTACTACTCATGTGGTCCGGAATCGACTAAAGATCTCGATGTTACCTGCAGGTAAACAATTGCACCACGAAGGCAGTAAAACGCGGATTTAAGCTCGCCGAAATTCAGACAGCAATAAAATTGTATTTTTATACTGTACGTGACTTTGTGCCTTCTTGTCTGATTTCGATCGATCGATAGTTTATTTATTAGAAGCATGTATTGTTCGAGTGTATTCTTAGCTATGACATTGCAATAATGTTATATATCAAAACTGCAATTAGAATTTGTAGCTATAAGATGGACAACAAATCTTATTTTTTTTTTTGCCTAAGATCTACTAGTCAAAATAAAACTTCATGTATAACTAAATTTATTAGAAATATTTGTGGTACTATGAAAATTGAATAGTTAGTTTTGTATACTTCATTGAAACATTTATTTCTTATTATTTTTGTATGTCTAAATCCAGTTTTTCATTGCCAACAAATCAAAATCGAAATTACCACTGACTAATAGTTTAGATGTTCTGGAATTACGTTATGAACTGTAATTATGCAATACAAATAGATAAATAAACTAAAAACCGAAAAATTTAGGAAACTATATGTATAAACACGGTGTTTGAAATATAAATATTAGGTTAGGGAAAAAGTTTCTTCGCATTTTATATAAAATTCAAAAGGTTTTTGTTTATAAAATTTATTTACATTTGACTTCTCTCAAGTTTTTTCTTTAATCTCATCAATTTTTCGCAGTACAATTTAAAATCGATGGTTCTGCCTAGCGGTAACAGATCATAATGAATAATGCCCTTCCAATCCCAGCATACACACTACATCACCTTTTTGCGAGTTAACCCGGGTTTGGCCATAGTCTGTGAAACCTGACCGGCCTTTGACCACGATCTTTTTCGCACGGTCTTGTCGTTCGTGATCTACTTATCATCACCAGCTATCAGCTTGGGGTCCGCACTCCCGGGAGGTAGCCAGCCTGGCCAAGCTGGCTGATGAGTTGGCCGCAACGCACAGAGCCTAAAGCAATAAGCACTCCGAAGTGAAGGCGACCAGTAATAGGTTGCCATATGACCCCTTTTTTTAAGTATGGAACAGAGTAGGAAAATAGAGTAGTAAGACAGTAGTTCATAAGAAAATAGAGAGTAGAAAAATAGAAAAATAGATATTCATAGTTAAGATGATAGGAAAAATAAGTGAGTGACAAAATAGATTAGAAATAAAGCGACCTCATGCCTAGTTTAAGGAATAAAGAAAAAATAATAAGAGATAATAGAATACTGTGAAGATAGGAAAGTAGCAAATAAGAATATAGTGAATAAACAAGCTTACATAATATATTAGAATATTAGTGTTAAGTATTGAACAGAGTAGGAAAAAACAGAACAGTAAGACAGTAGTTCATAAGAAGATAGATAGTTGAAAACAATAGGAAAATAGGTAGATTTCGTTAAGATGACAGAATAAGTGAGGGATAGAATAGAACAGAGACAAAGCAACTTCATACTTAGTTTAAGAAATAAAAGTAAGATATGCAGAAAAATATGTTAGTGATAGGAACAAAATAGAAGTAACAGACAAGCAGCGTTCCTCAAAAAATTTTAAAAAATAAAGAAAGTAACACAAGTAATAGCACAAAATTGTAGCTCCTTTAGAAAAGAATAAAAGATGATGAATGTAAGGAAAAATAGTATGAGAATGGAAGTGCGAGAGGCATGCAAGATAGAACTGGAATGAAAGTGACAAAAGCAAACATAGGCTCCGATAACCATGTTGGAGGTTTCCCGAATAATATAAAAAAAAAGCTATCAGCTTCTTCAAAAGTTGGTTCGGTTTCATTATGTCGTAATAAAGAATCACAAATGAGTACACGGTTCATTAGGTTTCTTCCAGTGACCTCATAAGGCAACCAAATATCGAGCATTTTTGTTTACCCAGCTTATTTCAAATGCCCCAAAACCGTTTTCTGTTCAATTCCCAATTCTCCAGCTACATCGTAACTACTAATACGCAGATCTTGATCCACATATTAATGATAAATGCATCTTTGATATCAAAATTTCAGGATTGATAACGCCTCAAAACAAATTTGCTCTACTCTCACAGATACTGCATACTCCATAAACATCGCAAATTTTTTTCACGACTTGTGTTGCATTTTTACCTTTTTTGTAGTAAAATCTTAAAATGTATCGAATTTCTTCATTAGATTCACTCATTTTAACAATAAGAAAAACAAACGAGAATCACACATTATCCTAATTCGAATTTGGAATAGCCTTCTTTAAAATTATTTTTTTAATGATATCAAAACCAGCCAATTACAAATGGTATAGCCAAAGAGAATTTATTACAATTTCATACATATACGAAAAGACTTTTTCCCCTACCTATTATTTTTAAATCACGTTTATAATTTTTTTTAAACACTGACTAATTAAAATATACCAATTTTTATAATTATCTATCCCTATAAAATAAAAGATTGTGAAATTGTAACCATATTTAATACTATTATTTTTAATTTACAAAACGTATTAAAGGTAAAGTTTACAAAAAAAAACATAATTCTAATATTCTTAAAAAGTCAATGGTATCGTTATCAATATTACGCCTTCCAATATTAAGCCTCGATGTCGAGAGGACTGAGTGAATTACAAAGAGAATCTATTCTGGTGCGCTCAACAATACGTGTTTGATCCGACGCTTGATGGATTGAACTCTTGCTGACTTTCTGTTGGCCTAGTACTATAAACACCTTTAATTCAAAACAAAAAAAATAACCAACATTGAGTTGGATGTTCGATCTTCTTTATTGCACACAACCAGTCAAGCTGTATAATATAATTTATTTTTGAGAATAAATAAGCTACTGCTTTTAATTAAAGCAAATTAAAATTCATCAACAACATTTGTGTTTATATTTTACTTCACATTCACAACATTCAACGTTTAACCTTTTACTTTATCTATTTATTGCCTTCCTTTTAACGTTTGCGGCATTAATAAAATCACAAGCTCTCACGAAAAAAGAAATTAAAATATTAAGTAAACAGAACATTATATCCATAACTAAAGGTTAAAATGGCGGTACTTAATATTCACAACATAGATCTCCAATGTTTCGTCATTATCACGTAGCATTCATTAATTTTACTTGCCTTTTCTAATTTTCTTCTAAGAAAAATTTAAAAGTTAGAAACTATTATTGGTGTAACATATATTTAAAATATATCTTTTTATTGTTACAGAGTAAAAATGTATGAACTCATGGCAATGATTTTGATGCAGTTATTACTGCTCACCAACGCTTACGCTCAAATAGGTAAGAGATTTTTAATCGACAATGAGGTGTTTCTCAACGCGTTTGTCTTATAGTTTCTTTTAATGTATGATTATACCTAAATCAGGGTGGTTCGTTTATGCAATTTTTTTCTAGTCAGATAAACTATACCAAGTTAATCTCTAAAGAAAAAAAAATTACCCTTACAGTAATAAAAAAGAAAAATAATGATTTTTGTCTGGCAGTCATATTTTTAATTTTCCTTCCGGTTCATAATTTTTTTTTTGATAAACTATTTTATATTTTTATTTCATTACAAACATATAACTGATTAATCATTAAGTAAAAATTTATTATATTACTTTAAAATTATAAATATTTTAACTATATATTCAAGCACCTGCAACAGAATTATGTAACGCATAATAATATTACCAGAAACTGAGGCACCGACGACCCTGACCACCAGAGCGTCTTCTACAACCACCACCACCACTAGCACGCCGCCCCCCACCACCGTCGCTTGGGAGACGGAAACCCTGAACGAAGGCCAGGCCATACAGAAAGCCTTGCAATACCTCTTACAGCATCGCCAACCCGACTGGGGATGGGGGAATGACACCCACCATGTGATGCTTACTTTGCAGGTACCATTATTTAGCTCCGATACATAGTTCCTTACTTTAACATTGTTAAAAAGTAAATGTTTCCTGCCTATTACCTAATAAATAAATGTCATGTATATTTTACGAATTCAAAAATCTAAAAATTAAAATAGAATAATACACATCTGTAAAGACGTGAAACCGACTACATTACTAACTTAGAGGCTGACTAGATGTTTTGTTTTAAAAGAAGGTAAGCGAACTTGCCAGTGGCTCATGTGATGGTTAGCGATCACCGTCGCCGAAGGACAATCGCGACATCGGAGAGTCGCAAATGCGTTGTCTACCTGCTGAAACTTTGCTTGTCACAACTGATTCCATTTATTCGTATATCAGGACCTCTTTATAATAAATAAAACCTGTAATCTCTTATCTATGGCTATTTCTTCTAGCTGGCCAACAACACCGGTAAAGAAATAGAGCAACAAGGACTCGAGATGCAATTGTCAGCCAAGCAGATGGAGATAGAGATATTGCTGATGATGTCCAAGTTAGTTCATTACATTTTTTTCTTTATTTATCGAGAACAGGACGTTACTCGGGAGGAAAGCGATGCACCCATCCAGATCGCGAGGGTTCTAGCTAATATGTTCTGGCTGATTTGTTGACAAATGCCAACATTACGCATTTAAGTGATAACATTCTGTACACCGTACAGGCACCATGAGTCGCCGCCTCCGCTCGGTCGCTTGGCGGCCTACACACTCGCGCTTGGCGCGCTGTGCAAGGACCCGCGCTCGTTCCACGGCCGCGACCTGGTGGCGGCGCTGCTCCACCGAGAGCCGCCCCACGACCTGGAGTTCGCGTATGCGACTCTCGCCGCGTGCTCCTCAGCGGCGCACGTCCGCCGGCGACACATCCGGCGACTGCTGGACATCGCTAACGCCGCCGCGGACCACAGCTTAGGTATTTATTACTTTATTTATTTTTTAATTGTCTACCATGGTTTTTCTTACACTGCACACACATTATCACTCACTGCACATAAAATAAAATTAACAAAACAGAATGATAACTAAAGCCATCTATTAAAAGAATTTGAAACAATTACAAACTTATGCCATAACAGTCTGTACAATGTTTATAAACAGCCTATTAAATTTTCTCTCAGCTGGAACTCTGCACATTCACCATTTCAAAACGGTAATAATATTAAAACATCCCTTAACAGAAATAAGTGCCATCTGTTGACAAAACATTTAACTATTAACTAACCTTTACAATTAATAATTGTACAATATGTAGACGACGATGATTTTGTAGGACGAACAGGTAGTTCCATCGCTAATGTTTATTAAGATTTATATTTTCAATTTCCATATGTTGCACGGACACGATATCAATAGTAATTAAACGGACAGAGGCTTCCCTCGCCCGTATATATTGAAACTTAAATTATTAATTTTAACCCCACAGAGCTTCTTGGCAATTTTTCCTCGCGTTGTAATTTACATTTATAACTATCTATCATTAAACGTGATTGTGCAAATCCCATTTAATGAAGAAATTTTGAGTTTTCTATGCATTCCACAGACACGATATCGATGGTGATCTTGGCGCTGCGCTGCGTCGTGCAGGACCATCGTCATCGCAGCCTGATCCACTTCGTGCGCCGTCCCATGGCCGGACTCGCACGCCAGCAGCACCCCGACGGTAGCTTCGGATCGCTGACAACGACGGCTCTCGCTATACAGGCATACTATTTCTTCTTTTTGCTAGCCTACACTAATAGATGCAATTCTATGCCTAAATAGCAGTGAATAATTTGATACGCTCCTCATCACACTTCTTCGTACAAAATTTCATTAATTTTGTATATTATTTTTTTATAATAAAGTAATCCATGTTAAAACATTTCTTATGTAATGGAAATGTGATTTTTTATTTTTATTTTACTTATTAGGGACAATAAATAAGATTACAATATCAAATAAGATTACAAATACAACAAAGGTCCATAATTGTACAATTAACAATGTTATCCTCATTTTACTTAACACAATATTGTCTCTTACAATTTTTAAAATGTATTTTTATTAAATTAGAACATAAAAGACTAATAAATTCTGGTATTGACTAAAGGCTCTGGAAGACTCGGACAGCGGCCCCGGCGCCCACCAGCACTGGAGCCTGCCTGCGGCCAGGAAGTGGTTGCTGGAGCGGCAGGCGTCCGACGGCGGATGGGGAGACGTGGCAAAAACAGCCGCAGCGGTGGCCGCACTCACCCCCGCCTCCCTCGCCGCAGTCCGCCCGCCGCATTGCAGCGACAAGCTACTGGACAGTCGCCACGAACCTTTAGGTTAATTATAATGATTCATTATAGCACTAAGCATCTTAATAAACAGCACTCTCACCCGCTGGGAACTACTTCTTTAAACCCTATGTCTTAATTAATTTAGATGATCGTTAAATTTCGATGACCGTAAAAGGATTTGCACTGACTACATATTTTACGAAAGAAATTATAATAATAATAATATTGTGCAAAATCTCAATTATTTTCAAATTAAAAATAATTTATTTTACTTCTATTACAATCAAATAGATTGCAATGAAAGTCTTATTGGAATTGGTACAAATATTAGCAGGAAAGATTAGCAGGACCAAACATGCTGTCGAAATCTTTTGATCCGTTTTATTGGCATAAGTTATAATAAAACGCTGTTGTTTTGACATTACAGACTGATATTAGTTGACTAAGCATTGCAACGAGTCATAATATTAAGAATTGCTTCGCAGACAGCAATGGCGGCGACGGCAGCCTGAAGCTGGCGTACCAGTCGGGGCACAACCACAACGACTCGGACGCGCGCAACGTCTCCTTCACCTACACACTGTGGCTCGGCACCAACGTCACTGAGAATTACACGCTGTACATGGTGGCACCGAGGTAAAAAGAAACAAGCTGCACCAACCTAAGCATGGATCTCATCGGATACTAGCAAGAATTATTGTTAGCAACGCTGTCCCAATTATTTTAATTACTTTAACTTGCTAAGTTTGAAAAGAACGGCAATTTTGTTTCCGAATTTTTGAATTATTGTTTATTTATAAGTAATTATGATCGGCAAGACGCATCTATTCCGCCGATAAGTAATCGTGTATAAACATTACACACTTTTGCGCGGACAAAAAGGGTGGCGCCACCAATGCGCAATACTCGATCCAGCTTCTACTTTTGGTAAAAGTAAATAATAAAATATATATATTCTTATAAAAATATTTATACTATCAAAGGTTAAGAACTTATTAATACCAACTATGAGTCATATAGCTAGAATAAATAAATTAGTATTATTATTATTTCAGTGTTATAATTTAAAATTGGGCTGAAGCTGGTGTAATTACAGAATGAACGTAATGTCTTAAAGCTATGTTAAAATATTGCCATATGTGAAAATCAAAAATATAATACGAGTATAATTATACAAATTATACAAATTTTTCTACAATGGGGTTAACTTCAATATCAAGTGTAAAGTAATAATTAGATCGAATGTATTGAACTACTCGCCTGAAATATTTTATTTTAGGTCTTAATACATGATTACTAAAAGACAGCAATGTTGTTTTGTTATGACAATGTAAGGTTTGTAGTTTTAGCCAATTACATGAAAGTGGCTCCGGAAACGAAGCAAGGACCCTTACTTCAAAATTGATCGTCTTCATAATGGTGTTAATTATTTTCTCTCGTAACGTTTCCAGGAACATTTCCTTCTATCACGTAATGCAAATGGCGGCGGAGCAGGACCCCAAGTTCAAGTTCGAGGCGAGCGAGTGGCCCAACGGACACTACGTGCACACGCTAGCTGGTCACAAGGAGGAACCGATGGGCTACCACTACTGGCTGCTCTACCGCCTGACCGAGGTTCCCGACCCTGTCAGCCCTCCCGGCAATCAACTTGTCGCGCCAGTCGGTCGGTTAACTTGAAATATGTATCCTTTATCGTAATACATTAAACCCTTTGCGCCCGACGAGTTTTTCAGTTGGACTATGCTATGTTCTATTAACACGAATTAATTTTGTTACGTCTTACTAAGAGTATAAATTGAAGTTATAAAGAGATAAATGTACCAAAATGTTATATTTAAATTTAAAATCTTTATATAGATATAGAAAAGTAATGTCAATCAAATCAAAAAAGAAATATCAATTATAATACAGATAAGAAATATGTATCAACAGTTCAGTTGAATAACAAGTGCACTAAATGTATAACTATGTATTGTTGAAATAACACTCTTGACATTAAGTTGAACGTTTGATCTTCGTAAACATTTTTAACTTTTTACCTTTAACTTTATGTAATGTTTTTATTGAATTTCCAGGGGTTGACGACCTTCTAGTGGAAGACGGCGAACATTACCTATTCTGGTACAAGAAGCTGTAACTTGAAATTATCAAAACTAACATAACAATAAATTTTCTTTTTTCTCATCTCAAGTTATCTAAAGTGAGATTAGAAGGATATTAGAGCTTTGTTTAGGTGAAAACTTTTTAAATATGTTCTTATTTTTCTTGTTTATATTTATTAACTTTTCTTCAAAAATAGATCAAACTTTACAACCGTTACTTTATTTACAACCAAATTCTGTAAATCCAGTAATACTCGCGGATATTGTACAAGTATCATTATCTTCAGGTCAGCATTTCACAGTAATTATTAAATTTTAATCATTACTATTTCTGTAATAAAAACCTCTGGGAAAATACATAATACGGAATAAATGCGTTAAGAATTAAGACTTTATTATAAATAATACGCTTTATTTTATTCTATCTAATTTATTATCCAAACACAAACTTACGTATTTGGTTAAAAAGTTTTTTAAAAATAACTATCTATAACTTAATTTAATAGTAGATAAGACTTATAGATTTTAACCGTTAAATTCTAAATAATTCATTATCTACCATTTACTATCGCTTTTTAAATTACATAATAACATTTATTTCCTTAAAGGTCTTAGAATTAAAATATGGGAATAATTATTCAAGTTTAATCTTAATTCGAAATGGGTAGTGCATAGACAAGTATAGACTCTGTTGAAAGCGCACAGTCGTTTCATTAATAATTATAATAATAATAATAATTACGAGCGTAGTAAATATAACTATAGAATTAAAATTTACATTTATCTCTGAAATAGCGGATCTCATATAGTAAAATTCAATTTCAATTATCTAAACTTCTCTTTATCACTTCACATTTCGATGGTTTAGTGCCAATGTTATTTTTAGATGCAAGTAACTTAATAGCAAATCAATTT
This sequence comes from Pharmacophagus antenor, assembly GCA_018245475.1. Lineage (NCBI taxonomy): Eukaryota > Metazoa > Arthropoda > Insecta > Lepidoptera > Papilionidae > Pharmacophagus > Pharmacophagus antenor. The sequence continues at coordinate 13,270 of DWQX01004162.1, forward strand.
AAATCATAACTATGTCAAAATAATACTAGTAACGTTTGTTTTTAACATTTTTTGTTGTTAAAAAATTATCTTTGTAACTTCAAAAACACATAAGATGATCGTTTATTATAAATTTATTACCCATAAATCCAAAACTATGCATTGATCCAGTCTTATAATCTTTATAGCACCAGATCTCAAACACGCTGTTAGTTTTAGCCTATCTAGCCAACCAAGTGCTTATTTTTCTAATTCAGACTCGAAGTTCAGACACTTCATGCTAATCAGGAAACCATAGAAAAAAAAGATAGCTTGATTTGATATGGATTAAGAAAATTTATAAATATTACGAAACTGCTCTCTACTGTAATGTCTAATGAAACAATACTTACAACAGTAACTGTGAATTTGTCGATTGTGAGGATTTTCAGATCAGTCCTCCATGGTAAAAAATTGTTTGTTTTTAAATTATTCATTAAAATGTATTGGAACATTATAGTCCCAAGGTAATTATTTATTTGTTATTAACATGTATGGCTATTAATTTATGTGAATACAATTTTCGGGATCATTTCATTGCTATGCACACATTTATTCCTTAGCGATGGAATCATAATTTTAATATATATTACCATTGAATAAAATAGGAATAATATGAAATAGATACCACACAGCGATAACATTAAGGATTTTCATTCTTAACAAAGGCGTAGAATTATATTGATAATCATGTTAGGAGACTGAATTGACTCAAGTTATGGTACAAGTGAATTAGAACAACTTTAAATTTTATTGTACCGATTGAATGGTTCTTAATAAAGTTTAAAAATAAAAACGGTAATTTTTTATTTCGAAGCTGTCCCAAATTAACAAAATTTCCGACGCAAATTAAAAAAAATATAAAATAACCATGAAGAGAATGACTCCAACTTCTTATACGCCTGGTTTATGGTAAGTGATGAATATATGTACAAGATCTTTATTGCAATTTACCAAATAAAAATTCAGCAACTAAATGGCCTGTTTTTTTTTAAATACGTTTGTTAAATTTTCTTTATTTATTTCAAATTGCGTTGTTTACACAATTAAAACAAGAATTTAATTACCAACATTTATTAAATTTTTGTACAATTTTACACATAACACTGCTTCAAATCAATATACATTATACAAAATTCAGTGCAATGAAAATATAAAAGATTTCAATAATGTGTCAAAAATTGAAAATGACAATAAATTTGATACAATAATATTCTCCTAAAAATATCAGGCGACATTTGATACGAAACGACGACACGCATTCTTTAACAATATAATTTAAAAACAAATACAGAATACAACCTTCGTATTAAAGTTAAATGAATGAAATCGTATCTATAATATTTTAACAGCCATCCATTATTACAGTTTATACATAGATAATAATAAATTCACGTGTGGTGCTCTCTTGTTAAATTGCTCTGTGCTTTACCGCCTAACATTCCTAACCTTAATTTAATTTGGCGCCAAACGCATTAAACTAAAGCGCGATGTTTATTTATTTTTTCAATTGGCAGTTTTATTTTAAAAAATATAACGCATTTATATGACCATCACTTTAATACATATAAAAGTATTGATTCATACAATACATCAATCATGGACCACAGTCCATTAAATATCGGCTCAACAATTGTAATATACAAAATTTGTATCAAAACAGAGCTAGCGAGTTGAAACTAGAATTCATTCTCATATTAATAATCTGTCAGTAGTTATAATAAAAACTAAAGAAAAAAATACTCAAAAAAGTTTATCAATGCCCCGGTTCATATGAACAAAGAGGATAATTATATGAACTAGAAAAAAAATGTACACAACCTCAAATGTTCCTTTAGTCATCAGAAATTAACGAATCATATTTAATTAGTGAATGTGATATGATGTATATAACAATCTGTCTTGCCTAGTACATTTTTAAATTTTATATATAAATATCGGTAATAATAGCTCATAAATTTTCTGATCATAAATGAGTCATCAATTGTAATTCTGATACATAATTCCACAAGCAAAAATTAGAAATGACGCTAGATAAAAAAGAAATTAACATTGTTGTGCTTAATATTTTTACCAGCAGGTTTTTTTCACGTCAGATATGTGAAAACAAGTAATATAAAAAAGCAATTCCTACTTCTCTGAAATAAAACTAAATTTCATTATTGAATTAATATTTGAAAAAACAATATTACATCAACTGTTATTCACGACAAGTTCAAAAATATTTAAACTTGAATGGATGAATAAAAAGTATTTTAATAAGTATTGAATATTTAAAATATGCAAATGTGTGAACTAATAGTACGAATTAAATAAATTCAATAAAATGGTGCAACATTGGCAACATCGGCAAAATAAATAATAAAAAAAAATTGTGCTAAGAACTTACATTGCTGATTTTTAGTGGCTCCGTATAT
>DWQX01004163.1:0-15701 GCA_018245475.1 Pharmacophagus antenor
CAGGTGTTCATATTGTTACGTTATCATACGCAGATTTAAAATATTTTGCAAATTATAACCTGTGTACAAAGTGGTCTAAAACTTTTGGCCGGCAGTGTACTTCTTGCTCTCACATGTATGATTTCCGAAATATAGCGGTCATAGTGGTGAAATGACATTGAGGATGGTAGCTAGCCGGATGGGTTCGAAAATATCGAACCACCATCCACTATACTGTTATTAATAATACTACACTCCATACAAAAATGCTTGGGTATCGATAATTAAAAATTAAGCAATCATAATCTACGGAAGAAAACTACAACTATTAAAAACCATCGAAGTAACTTGTTTACAAAGTTAGAGAGGTAGGTGTGAAGAAATTAGGTAATATACAAGCCACGTAATAAGCAGGAGGGTCACTGTGTCTGCGGAGGGAATAATAAAAATCATTTAAAGGAAACATACCAGCGCGGGAGCCTCGACCTGCTTGCAAGTTACGAAACAAAAATTCTGCGTATGTCGATCAAATAATTTATTGCATGTAACTTGCAACAATATAGTTGTTTTTAACCCCCAAATGCTAAATATTTTATATATTCTTTTTATCAGTTCTCACGCACTAACTATATTTATATATCTTATTCAAATTTACATTTGTTAATAAAATACCTTTTATTCATCCACTTAAGTTCAAATACATTTCTTTAAACTTGCAGTGGATGACACTATATGTTAATACAGTTGTTTTTAAATTAGAAATACGTAAGTTTAAGTATTTAATTATAGTTTTTAAGCAAGAGATAGGAATAGACTTTATTTTATTTCAATTACTTGTCACATGTAAATTTGTGACCGTTTATTATTTGTATCACGTTGTTTAAAAGTTGAGTGGATTCTAATCTAATTTTTATTAAAAAAGTAAAAGTTTATATGTAATGTAAGTATGTAATTTTGTGTTTATGATTAGCTCTTATACGGTATTAGTTGAGGAAGTTTGAAATTTTAAATTTCTACAACAATTATAATATACATGTTTTAATGTTTGTTGCAGGAGACTTTGATGTCGTCGATGTTGCATTTCGTTTTTAAATGAATACAGCAATTATTTGGTGATAGTTCTGATTGGAAAAAATATTAGTTTGGTTGATAAATAAGAAAAAAATTTATTTGCGGTCGCTTAACGAGGGTTTATTGAATAGACCGAATGAATGTGAAAATATCACATCCAATAATAGTTCTCAATTTATTAAGCGGTTACGATATCTTAAAATTATCAAGCTCCTAGTAAAATTGATTATACTATGTAAAAGATCACTAGCAAAGAGAAAAATGGCGAAATATAGAACTGGAAAAAAATCACGTGTACTGTTTTTTAAACAATGTTACAATAAATAGGGGCGCGATCCTTTTCTTCAGCTTTTGTGGAAATTATGTATTAATAATGTCAAGCCCCTATTAGGGCGAAGTTATCGTTTCCTGCTTGAACGGATGTCAGTACTTTCCTGTTTGTTTATTACAAACTTATAATGAAGAAAAATTGTTATATCGTCCGTCCATAACTACTTCAGTAAGTTTTTTTTAAAATTTCTGAAATATAATATTAAATTGCCGATTAATGTGGTTTACCTGATGGTTTATACAACAGTCTTGCGCAATATAAAGAGTATTAAGAAAGACCATAAAATAAAAATTAAATGGCTATACTTAGCCTCCGCATTGATTATGTTTATATAAAGAATTTTTGTTTTTTATTCTCTGTAATCGCTCCCAAACTGTCTGTCAATTAAGATATAATCGTTTGGTAATAGATAACTGTAATTTTGATGCGTTTTTAATTAATTTTTATGTATTGGTTTTTCTTAGTGGCATTTTTTGAGTATTTTACTCTATTTTTTTATTGGCATAAAAGATTGAATGTAATAACATAACGGACATAACGTTCTTGATGAAAAAAAAATATCGCTAGTAAGATCTTATATTCCAAATTTTAATAAATTCAAGAGTTTATCGTTTACTAATCTGGCTAAATATTATTTTTGTTTTACTTTTGTTAATCAATTAATTGTGCACTGAATTAGTAATAAATATCATCATATGAAATTACTTGTGTTTGTTATATATTAATTTTTTAGTCCTCAGTTACATTTTAATTATTAAAATAATGGAAATCCTTATTAATATTTTTAAGTGTATAATTTTACAATTCTATTCATAAACATATCCCATTAGTAAGAATCTTTTTTTGCGTACTGATTTCTGGTTCACATGCCTGTACAATAACGTCTCTGTTACTTAAATTAAAACTAATACTTTTAAAAATAGCTCAAAAGTAATGTAGCTGTTAACTTAAAAATTAAAATGACCTGATCATATATATACTCATCTAAGGAATGTTTTACTGAAAATTATTGCGTCAAATGACGGAATAACTTGGTATACGAACACTAATATTAGCTGGCGGATTCCGGACCGATGGGACCCGATAATAATGAAGCTAGAAGTAGTCAAAAGGACTAAAAGCTAGTAAAATCATTTCTATCTAGATAGTAACAGAGTAAAAGGCGACTTGAATGCAATGTCAACATGGACAAGAGTGTATCGAAGTATTGGATGATTATAGCCCCGTTTAGCGACGTCTAATGAAGCCATGAAAGTGATCAATCCTATTAACTCATCATAGCTATGTATAGTTTAATAGTATATTTACGACTAGCAGTGGTATATATTTTTTATTAAAGGCATGTCAAAATGTGGAAGAAAGATAGATGCTGACAGCCATTTTCTTGATGTCACCTGGTGTTAAGATTCTCTTCACTCACTGTATTGATAATCAATGTCCTAGCAACAGAACTATTACTGCTTACTACGTACTCTAAATGGTTTTATGTTATCCATTTTCGATTCAAGTAGAAATTTCATCTGATATATGATATTATGTAAGGTTCTATTTTCAAATTTAATCTTTACGTAACACGTCTGTCCAAAGTAAAGAAGCAGATAAATTTGCGATATTGTACAGATTGTTATCCAGGCACGATTTGTCCATGAATGACGATTTATATGCAAAACAGGAACTTTTATCAATCGGAAATCTAATTGTAAATATTTCTGTCTCATTGTTCTGAATGCAGGGTTAAGCTTTATTTGCACAATAAATGGTGTGCCTAAGTAATTGACATTATGTTTCTTTTTCAACTAATAACCCGACCTGTAGTTCTCAAAAACTGTTCAAAGAGAACTAATCATAAAACATTTGCTATTGAAATTGCTAAGACTAATATAAGTGCAAGTTTGCCAAATGATATGAAATGTTTTACGTAATTATTTGAGTAACAAGATATAATAGGCGGAATTTAATAATACTTAAGTTAGATAAAATTTTAGATTGTTATTTGACAATTTTCTGTTGTTCTAGTTTCGTGTTGATTTTACTTCATTATACCATACAAAAATGAATTCGTATATTATGTGCATATATTATATAAAAATTATATAGACACAATTGGTGTTTCAATAAAAAAAAACATTTTATGTATATAGATGGTTTTTTTTATGTATTTTGTCCAAATGTATAAAGGTTGTTTATAAAATACTGGTAGGCCTTTCTTTTCCCATATCGTGATTTTCTTTAATAAATGGATGGGAATTGTTCGTCTTTAGTTTTTTAAGAGTACGATTAATCGAAATCGAAATATTAATATATCATAATAATGATAATTACAACCTATATACTGTCCAGTGAAAATTTATAATTTGTTAGTTCTTCCAGGAGTTTTTACATACGAATACATGCATTTAAATAATTTTTTACCATAGCGGCTGAAGTAACTGGGCATATAATTAGTCATGTATTATGTATTTAGATATTTTAAATTCGCTGTGTGTCCTTTACTTTATCTATCTAATAGTAGGAAGTGATTAATTAATTGAAATTCAATATTCTACGAATTCTTTAGCCGCTATGATGTTTCTGGTGATAGAACTTCTAAGTATGTGCCTACCGCACCGTCAATATCTGTCGATCAATTGCAATGGAATTACTGGGAAAATTATACAAACATCTTATGTATGGAGCTAACGAGCTCAATTAATGATGGGAAAAATTTTACTTACCACCTATTTTATACAGGCGAGATTATCGATTAGGATCAGTAGACTATGGTGTTTATTCCGTCTCTTTACCTTTAACATCATATTTACCGACGCATTTCTTTGATTTTCTTTTCGAGTCTGCAGTCATTTTGTCCATTAATGTATTATTATTTTTTCTATCCTGAAATAAAAGGAATAGAACAATATCGACAAAGGAAGTATAAAAAATAAAAAAAGTCAAACGCAAATAGGTTGTGTCGTCAAAATGACGGGTCAGGTAAATTTAGTGTTCAAAATGTTATCTACGTCTTTTCAATAAATATTTGAACAAAATTTGATTATAATCTGAACATTAATTAATTCCAGTTTCGCACTACACGTGTAACGATACATTTCGAATTAAAAGTCTACAAAAAGTTTGTTTGCAATGTACGCAAGCGCCTCAACTATTGTTTAGCTAACGCTATCAGATTATTTTTTTAATAACTTGTCACCTGTCGCCAGTTGATTGATTCGCGAGGCCAACACAACCCGAAATTGCTGAATTATTCGCAAGAGGATGCGGCAATGAACGTGACCTTCAACATTTATATAAAACGTTTTACGCTTAATTGGATGCACTATCTAATTGGTGATTAATTATCTTATTTATTTACACACGACGAGGAATCAAGCTGAAGTTAATTTCATTTTAAATAAATGTTAATAAATCATCTCTTATTTAAATAATGCTATTGTGGTACTTTCTAGCTGATATATACTATTGTGCATATAACCATATGTAATTATTCTTAGATAAATAAGTATTAATTGAGTAAATAATTTCATTTGATACCTTCAATGTACGTCATTAGTAGGTGGAATTAAGTTGCTATTGATTATTGTTAAGTATAGATAGCCATGCGATGACAACGTAATTTGGCATGGTTAAATAAACATGTTATTGAAATAGGCAACGAATTTTATTAAATTAAAAACACTTTTTCTAATTTCGATATCTTTATTAGATATGACAAGGCCATTTCAGAATAAATCGCAATTCTTATGGAATTTATTGTCACTTAATCGACTCAGTGGTAGACTTTAATGCATTACCAAGCCACCGAAATATTTTACGAAACTCAAGTCTGTATATTATTACGCATAAACATGTTCTTAAAAACTTTTTCAGTCCTCTTTTACGAAACACAGGATTTACCTAAGATCTATTATATTTAGTTCGTAACTATAGAACCGTTTAATTCCAAATAACCAAAATTTTAAAAAACCAGTGTCCTGGTGGCAAGCGATAATAATTTGAAAAAGTAGTAGATTTCGGTTCAACGGCCTTTAATGAATTGTCTTGTAAAAATATCGAACCAGTACATGAATAATTTATCGATACGAATTTAATTAAATCGAATACGAGTAACTCTTGATTACATGACAATTATTCACAGTTGACGACGTAAGGCTGACTAATCAAAAACTATATACAAGTATTAAAACTGAACATCTAACTTAAATGTGGTAATGCGTGTATTAGGCAGTTAAAAGATCAAATGCGGCGGTCTGATATTAAAGTGGACAAGCGTAAAATCAAAATAAATGTGGAACATTATTCAGAATAAAAAAACCTTTTCAAGGTGTAAATAAGAATTGTCCGGACTATAATAAATCAGCCTCCCGTCGCTGTTTCCTCTATAACAATTCAATATTATTTCATTATTATCGGCATGTTTTTCACAAAGATATTCAAATGAGTATTCGAAGTATGCGCTACGTAGCTATAGTTTTGTAGCCGTGAAGGGGTGGCAAAAGGATCGTGCGGGAGCCAGCCTTGTTTCTTTTGCATGCATTGCGCCATTTAATTAACAATACAATGTTAATCTCATTTAAATAGGTAATTTCTATGCAAATAGCGTAGTGTAATCATTCATTGCTACCGGTAAACAGTGGTTATATTTTCTATTGATAATGCGTTAGGGAAGGTTGATAGATGCGTTTAGATTCGATGTAAGTTTTGCTTTACCAATTAAGCTCAAATACAATATTGTTAAGATAATACATTTAGATACACTAAAATCTTCTTAATAAATACTAAAATTGTTTAAAATGGATTACTGATGTTAAAGTAAAACAATGTATTATTTGCGAGATTGAATGATTAGAATATGTTACTTGAATTTTGAGTACCGCTATATTTAAAATGAAGTGAGATTTGGCAGATTTCGAAATATTTGATGGATAGATTATCACAATCAGATGTTTACGGTTATGAAAGATACACTTTTGAGATAGTTGTCTTTATTGACAATATGTTCTTAAAAAAATAATTATACCTTTTTGTACTGTTAAGAGACCACGTAAACTGAATGAACGTACATACATACGTCCATCATATGGAAGCTCCAATTCAGTTTGTCATTACTCTGTTTGGTGGATTTTGTCAATAAAGACAAGAACAAGGGAAATAGTAATGCGGAATAGTATATAAGACCCTACAGAATTTATAAAGTGTTAAATAAAGACAGAAAAGTACAGAAAATTATCTGGTTTAAGTGTACAAAAATTCAAGCTGTTGATAACATAACCTCTTCGAAATTCTGATTGTTCCAGTCTACTTAATACTACGATAAAAATGTTTTTTAATATATTATAATTTATTAATTACCGATTCGAAGGTTTTGGGAATATATTTTGTTTTGGTGGTGCTATCGCCACTGCAGGCAGCCATAAATATGAGAGCCAGAAGTATACTATGCGAGCACGCTTCACCATCTTCGATCTCACTTAACATAAGTAGAAATTGAGGAGAAGTGTTAATCCATTGTGGATTAAAAATGAATATATAATAAACAAATAATAATTAAAAATATTATTTTTACGTAAATGAGAGTACTAAGATTATTTTTTACGTATATGTAATGTACTAAGATTATTTTTTATTATCTTAGTTTTTGTTATTTACATTGCTAAGTTTCATTCTATATTCTATTTAATATATTTTTATTATTTATGTACAACATAGGCGCAATGGCAACGACCGGCAGATGGGTCTGAAAACCAGTATCATTTGTTGAGACCTATGCCATTCCCAACTGGTGCTGTTTACTGTAATTTGTATTATTGTAGAGTGAGAATAAATGTAATCCTTATTATTATATGGAACCTTTATTACAAAACGAAAGGAACACTATTTATTATATACTACGAATATTTATTTGATCAATTTGTATCTAACACTAACGGTACAAGATCGGTACACATGTGATAAAAAGACTATAAGCGTTGCAAACAGCATTTCCATTCAGTAAATACAATCTACGTAGGCTTACATTAGATCGTCGTGAAATGTCTTCGAAAAGAAAGCAATAAGTCGAGCTGACAATTTCTTTGTTTATTTAGGGCCTTATTGGAGGAAGAAATCAGTAGGCGATCCCCTTGGGTGCAATAAGCTTGATCCCTCTGGCAATGACAGGGACACATTGTTAGACAGAAGCGGCTTTATCAGTGACAGTATAGAATGAAAGGGCATATAATGAATTAGAGCTTAAAAGAGTGTCCTATTATCTAATACATTTTTATAAATACTACAAGCATTTAGAAACTATTTTATATGAGTAGAGAAAAGGAGTTCATAAATTAAGATTAGTAATTTTTGTCACTATTTAAGTGAATTTTTTACTGTGCTGTATGAAAATTATTTTTTTTTACCTTAATATAGTAACATTTGCGAATATGTAAAACATACAATATTGTACTACTACATAATAATAATTACTCAGTAGAACGATCCTTCCGGGACGGGACCTACAGTCTGCCATAAATAAATCTAAATAGTGGTAGTAAAATAATCATAAATTGTAAAATAAATACATACAACTAATAGATATTATGACCTTAAATCAAAGCTCCTTACTGTTCATAATTTTTAATTTTATTTTTTCTAATCATATCTGCTTGTTACCAAATATACATAGGGGAAATTTGAATATTCTAGAAATATTTTTAGATCATGACATCCATCAACTATGACGTGTTAGACTGGTTTAAGGAAAAGATAACAGAACATAATGATTATGAGATTTGCTGAGTAAACTAATCCGAGGCTAAATATGTAATAAATTTATGAATACAGCTTCGAGTATTCCACTACATTCATGCGTAATTCTTTTAAAAACTAAATTTGTTTATTGGTTATTTGAATAAAATATGATGTAACAGATAATAAATAAACTAACGTATTTTACTATACATATTTCATGCAACATTCACTTTTGTATTATGAGTTTCACTCATGTATTATCTTCAACATTTATTATGAATAGTATCCAATAAAAATCTTGGTAGCTATTTTCAGATTTATTAGGTCAGTTATAATTTTCTTTTCTTGCCTTTGTCTCTCTAACGCTATGATTATGAGTATTGTATGTGAGATCTGGTTAGACGTTTTTAAGCAATTAACGGTATAGTGCAAATCTAAATAAGGCAAAACCTAGAGTAATAGTATTGTCACTTCTAGAGGCTTTATAAGTCGACAACTGTAGCTCTACGCAGGGCGGGCGACGTTCGTAGGCGAGGGCGGCGCGCGCGCTCCAGTCAACTTCCGGCTGCCGCACTCGCAGTTCGTCACTGACCGATATACTTCTATCCACAACCAACTTCGATCATTAAATGTTGCAGAAGTTCAACGGAACTTGTCTCAGTTCAGTTAAAAATCGTTATGTCACACAACTCGTAACCGCCTTTAATTTGCATTTATCAATATTGCCATGATATATAATTAATCATTGCATAAATTGTTTCCGATAATTTAATCATGGCGGAAAAGTTGAATGAGTACCAGGGAATAACGGGTAGACTGCACAGTGCTAAAGAACGGTATCGTGAAAGGTTAGTGCAGTGGAGCGAGGAACATCCACGTGGTATTAGAGAAGTGGTACGGGAAACTTTCTTCGGTATACCTTCATCTGATGGTGCACCAGAGCGAGTTACAGAAGAAGGCGAAGTTGGTGACTACAGCGATTTGTACAGGTAAATGTTTTAGTGGAATTTAAATATTATTTTGTATTACATCATTAATTATAATTCTGTTTTTAAAATTCGAGTCTATGAAACTTATATTTGTAATAATGTAATAAGTAAAAGTAATAAGATGTCAGTAAAATCGGCCGCTTACGTAAACCCATAGATTCTTATTCCCTGACCTGGTCTTATGAACTAAAAACCAAAACTAAAAAAGCAAAAATCAAAAATAGTTCATTCATTAATATTCAATCATCATACCATTTACTTAAAACCCGTTTTGTTCATTACGTCATTAATATTTTTATTCTTCATTTCATAATTGATCCCTTCCATAGTGATTAAAAGATTGTTGTAATTGGTTACCATGACTATACCATTACCAGGCAAACCTTTTTCACTCCAATATTTTATACCGACAACAAGAGATGAATTCTCTATTTGTCGCGTATATTTATTGTTGCTTTTTTATGTATCATATGTCCACGTGTAACATTTTAGTTAGTAGTCCGATTTAAATGATTCCTCTTTGTTTTTAGGGAAGAGTATACTTCGAATTTGTTCCACTAGAATTTCGAACATTAGGATGAAATAATAGGAAAGATTCGAATCACTCATTTTTATTTGCATTAAAAATTTGTATTTATTTTTTAATTTAAGTTTCTTTAACGTTGGTGAAATTTTTATCAGAAATTATCAATGGAAGTTTAGAACGTTAGACCAGAATATTTTTACCAATAAACTTTATTATGTCATTTTCATTGTATTTATCTTATATGACGTAGGCGAAAAAGCCGAATAGAGTTAATGAGGATATCTGCTGCTGTAATGGGCATCGAGTTCTCTTACGCCGGCGAGACTGCTTTCGTGTCTCCAACATTGTTACAAATTGGAGTTCCGCATCAACAAATGACTCTGGTTTGGGCGTTGTCGCCCTTGATCGGGTTCTTCATGACGCCACTTCTTGGGTCCCTTAGCGACAGATGCAATTCGAGATTCGGAAGAAGAAGACCATTCATTGTTCTCATGTCCATTGGCGTGTTTTTAGGTAAGTGAATACCAACTGCTAATTAATTTGAAACTTGTAATTCGGGTAGTTTAACAGTTTTCCCCATACAACGATAGCACATCAATGATTGGCTATAACAGTATTGTTATTTATTATAGTAGTAAAACTTATTTCATACGAAAATTATTTTTAATAGAAACGAAAACAGCATAAATAATGTACGGAAAGTTAATATCGATAGTTAAATCGATTTGGAAATAATTCATGTCGTACTAGCATATACGTAACTGCAGTCGTATAACATTTTAACTATATTTTTTTCAAACAACGCGAATATCTGAAAATCAATATCACTTTTTGTTTAATTTTTCCTATTACTAATAAAAAAATCTCAGAGTAAGAAAGAGAAATTTAATAATCAATGTAATATTTTCCTTAAGCAACGTATTAGATGTATCGTAATCTTTTCAGATTTTTGGCAATTAAGTTTTAGCTAAAAATTGTAAATTAACAAATATAATATTAATTAATTAATACTACGTTTACGTAGTTTTTTTTAAAAAAAAGGTTAAATATTTTTCTTAATAACCTAATGTCTTCGTTGGATGAAGAAATTATTAAAGATAACGTAATTTCTACCTCATTACGGGTAGCAAAGCTTCCTCCGACCTTATTATTATAAATTTTAATTATTTCATAACTATCTGTAAAGATAGAATTTTCATTCAGTTTTCATTTAATCGCAGCGTTATTAATCCTAAGCTTCAATATCGATAAAATATTTTATTTTGTAGCAAGCAAAAATAATATAGAATTTTGATGTGCAAAATTTGAGATATAGATATAGATTTATATTTTGTTTATGTTATATTATGTTTATTAGTGGGTGGTGTATAGTGGTTGTTTCCCCTTAAATATTACTTACAATCCTAGTTGTAACAAGTTACGACTCGTTTCATATGTATCTTATTAGTTGTTAGGAGATTAACAGGCGGAAAACAAACGTTTGCTCATTATTATATAGACCTTGCAGGTCATTGTAACTTCGTTCTATAAATAACCTTCATTCCATTAAATATGTCCTTAGTTTAGATTAAGACACTACTCATTGAAATAGGAAAAGGTTTCATGTCGGTGTGCTTTTGTTATAATAAAATAGAAAAATATTTACAGGATTGATTCTAGTGCCGAATGGAGAGGCGATAGGCTACGCGCTAGGCGATCAGGGTACCATGAATAGGACTGTAGTGCCGGCGGTATTGGGGCCGAGGAGTTCGGCCTTGGATACAATCGGCACCGCTCATCATCCCTGGGGGGTGTTCTTCACAGTGCTCGGTACCGTGTTTCTGGATTTCGATGCTGACGCGTGCCAGAGTCCCGCGAGAGCTTATCTCCTCGACGTGACAGTCCCAGGTTAGTTACGTCAAATCAAACTCGGATTTCGTGAGCAAGTAATTTTCTTTTTGTTATATTAAAGTATCAGGTCTCATTCTATTTTTTTATGTTTAAGAATCGCAAGTTTTTCAATTTATTCTAAATTATTCATCACTTATTTTTTGTTTATATAACTGTTTATTTAATTAATTAACTGTTAATTAATTAAATAAACAGTCAGGTAGAAAAAAAGGATAAAAAATAATGTTAATTATTTTAAACGTAAAAAAATACAATATTAATTCAACAGCCTCCCTGGAACAGTGGTTTACCGCTTATGTGTTATAACAACAAGATCTAAAGTTCGATTCCCAGGCCTCACGAGTAGAGCAGTTTGGATGGTTGTATTTTTTTATCGAACTCGCCTGGCTAGCTACCTTCGATGTTAATCAACCGCCATAACAACAATGCATGTGAGAGCCAAAACTATCTCGAGCGAACTTTACTATCTTAACTCATTGTTACATGATAAACATCGTGGCCAATAAAAAAAATATTAAAGGAGATTAAAAGTCCGTTCAGTAGTTATTATCAAATACTATCTAGTTTCTAAAGATATTCTTTTTTAAATGAATAATTAAATATTTTGCACATAACAATTTTTTATTTTTATGTTAGAAAATCGTGTTATGTTTATCTTACAAGATTTTAAACAATTTTATAATTTTAATTTTATTATTAGTACTGTTAAGAACAACATGCTATAAATCAATTCTACAGATTTCATTAACATGTTTTTTTTTTAATTTTCAACGTTAACTCATAACTTGTATAATCTTATATATGTATACTTAAAGTCCTGAACAAGCAACTATCGAACAGGAAGAGCTAATAATTACTTTACAGAAATACATTAATAATTTACTAAAGCTAATCTATATTTGCAACCTATTAATAGAATATCTAAAATGTTTAGATAATATTTTATTTTTAAAAATGTATCTATGCTATATTATTGTCGTATTGTTTGACGAGCCTTCGGCTTACCAAATTCTGGATAGCGAATAATTGTTTAAATTCTGTTCATGTTTGCTGATTGCAACTACAAGTATAAACCAATTTATCACCTACGCGACATCTCAAATGGCGTCATAGAAAGATTTAATTGTAATACCACATTGGTGTACTAAAATACATTTTCATTATGTATTATTTTTAAAAACTTTTTCCACAGATAAGAATAAAACTACAACGTTATTTTTTATATTGGTTACGGGCTAACGCTTGTCCTCGGTTTCACCTAATGTTAATTGACAATGAGGCCGTAGATGGCTAAGCCTGTTTGCCTAGAATACTTTTGGCTATCATGTGTCTGCCTAAACACAGCAATGCTGTTATGGTGGCAGACTGACATTGAGTGTGGTAACTAGTAGGGTGGGTTCGTAAAAACCTTACCACCATCCAGGATTCTGTGACCCGGGACCCAAACTCGGGCGCTCCGCATTACTAGGCAAGCGGTATACCACTGCGCCACGGAGACATTCAAATGATATTTGTTCAGTAAATTATATATGTGTATATTCATGTAAATAATAAAAACAATAGTAAATTTTTGGTAATAATAATCGTAAATCTAAATAAGCTTTTTAAATCATTACGACACGTAAATGACTGCAGTTCACATAATTGTAAACGAATATCTGCTTTAAATATACTCATCTATTCTCTGTGCTATTTGATTAGTGTAACAAATCTACGAATGCAAATTGAGCGCCATAACACCATTTATTAGATTTACGCCTACGTCTACGTTCGGTACTTCGAATAACCGAGTTTTTTTTTATTTCAAAACTCATTTAGCAAAAACGTTACAAAGGGCAGACTTTTATGACCTAAAGGTCTTATTAACCAGTCAATACGTGGAGAACACAGATAGAATGTTTGGCAGATGCATACAATTTTTTTCGGTTTTAAGAAATTTAGAAACACCAAATATACATGTACATATAGCACATATATATATATACGTATATTTTTAATCATTACAATCCAGATATATTTAATCTTAACTGTGTTCCTATAGTCATATATGTTAGGACCAGAGTATTTGAGCCAATAATGCTAACGATACTTCAACATCTTTGGCGTCATAAGTCACTTAATCACGTGGAACGTAGTATTGAGGTCAATTGTCATCCCACTGCAAAACATAAAATATGTCATTGTCCAAAATATGTGTAATAAACAAAATAGAATACCTAGTGATGGATAATCATTCTATTCTTTCTAGAAACATTTTCGACATTGATTCACGTTATTCAGATGCAATATTTACATTTGTAAAACGTAAAAGAAAAGATTTTATCAAATAACAGGGCTATCAAGAGGTTTTTCGCCGGAAATATTTGCATATCACCGGTAGCACATCCTTAACCTAGATTGATAGATCGTAAGTAATATAATTAAACATTTGCTCTGATGTGAACGTCACGGCATGTGACTGCACGATTTTGTTTGGCGTTTGTAAAAATGAACCACTTTATCATCATCTGCGGCCATGATTGATTTATCTAGGCGAGATTTCGTTTTTTGTGTTTTTCCCACTTGAACTGAATGATTGCGGTAAATTATTCATGTTATGTAGTTCATGGTTAATTTGTCTGTTGTTGTATGTACAAATGTTAGATACTGGTTCTTTTTCATTATGGCATATATCATAAATATTTTATTTATTTTTTATTAACAAAAGGGACGTTTAATTTTTTATGATTTCCAAACCGCGCACTAGAAAAGAGGTGTTAAAAAATTCCACAGGACGGATTGTTTTTTGACCGAAAGCTTACTCAATTGAAATTGTTATTGATTTGAACATTGGTCCGCCATAATTATTATTAATTTTTATAAATATTTTACTTAAGTAATAGGGCAAAGATATTTGCAATATTTGCTAATTTTGTCCTTGAGCCTGCGAAAAACTTCAAGAGGACTATTCCTCCTTAGTCGTGTTTTTAACTTAATTTATTATATTTTTTATATATTTGCGTATTTATAAATTTCTCTATTCTCAATATGCAAATTACTTTATTTTAACAATATTTTCATTTTAATGAGCGTAAAATTCCGTTGGACAGGAAGTTGACAGATAGTAAGCCATCATGAAGAGTATTTACTTTATTTATTGAAAAAAGTAAACAATGTTTTTGTGCAAATTTACTGAAAATTTTGTAAGATCTTAATACAATATGTATTTTCTGATTAGGAATTCTATTTGTTTAGCACAATAATAATTGTTTCGATTTTAATAAACGTTAGCACAAAAGTTTTTAATTCCTTAACGACCCCGAAATGGTTTGCATTCTTTTCACCCTTGCCAGGACTGAAACATGAGAAAAAGTCGATTGTTAAAATACATTTATCATAATTCTTACACTTACCTATTAATTATAATCTTATTTTGTAATAAATCTCTGAAACACCTTGCCTTTACACTAAATATTTTTAAGTAATTTTTGTCTGTGTGTTATCATATCACTTAATGACTAAAGGAGGAACTTTTATGAAATTAAGTATAGGTAACGACTACGATGAATATTTTAGATACTTTTTATTGCGGGAAAATCTTTCTTTTTTAAAGGAAATAGATGTTTGGTGATCCATAAAACCAGGTAATTAAGAAATATAATGCTATAAAGAACATTTCAGAGGATCATGCAAGAGGCCTCAGCACTTTTACCATCATGGCTGGATTAGGAGGATTCATGGGATACGCTCTTGGTGGAATAAACTGGGATGAAACAACATTGGGTAATTTTAATTATGTATTATTATTATTTTTAGATTCTACAGTTCACAATTCAATGCTTTAAAGACGCACTGACCTTAAGACTAGGTTTTTATCAATACAGTTTAAAGTTAATGTATGACGATTTAAAAACTATTTGGGTTCATTCAAAAATTGTTATTTTGACTATGATAGAATAATGTTTATGCTTTCCTTTTTCATGGTCACATTATTTTTCGTAGTCTTTAAGTTGATATTATTCTCGTGAGTTTTGTATTTTTTTTTCTTTTTTCTTTATTGTATACACATTATAACAGTTTGTTTATATTTTCTTATTTAAATTTTTTCTTATCATTTTGGATAATGGGATGGACCCCTTTTTTTTTTTTTTTTGTTTGCGCGGGGTAAAATGCATTGCTGCACCATACCCCCCCGTGGGAAGGGGGGCGTGTGTGG
>DWQX01004164.1:0-15698 GCA_018245475.1 Pharmacophagus antenor
ATATACAACAATTATATATATATATGTTAAAACTAAATAAGCTCATTCCAATAAGTATTAGAAATAGCTCATAATTTTTTTTGGCACAATGCAGTATTATGTTTGAAATTATTATCAAAACTCTTTTGAAATAAGTTTTAATCAGAACACCTAAGAAAATTAAATATTAAAAGTTAATCAACAACTCTAAAAAACATTTTTTTTTTGATAAGTATAAAGATAATGATATATTGCAATTTATATTATATTTGGCAGTGATTTATCTCCTGTCTTGTAACATGGTTGTTCCTGATTGTGTTTTGGCGGGATATGCTTAGTGAAGTTGGAATGGTGGTTGGGTTACTTCAAAACCACATAGCCATAACATCTTGGCTGTTTTCAAGTCACACATATGAAAGCCAGAGAATTCTGGGCAAATGAACACATCCCACCATGTAACCCCACTTGCCAGTTTAAGTAAAAAAATATATAAAAATACTTTTATTTTAATTTATATTTCAAAATGTAAATCCACAGATTTCACTAATGGCCCGTGTGTGAATTTCACTTATTTTTTTTTTTTTTAACTTAATATATGGAGACTTTTTAACACTAATCACTGCATAATCTTAATGAGAACAAAAATTTGAATAACAAATATTGAGCTTGTAACATTTAGTTAAATTAATAGGTATTAATCACATCGACATGTGGGTTTTTTTTTTCAGACAGAGACTGAAATCTTATAAAAAAATTTCAAAGTTGTTGGATTCAATATTTTTACTCATTAACAATATATTACTATTTATAAGTGCAGCTATTCCTAATTATCCCTAAAGATGTGACGTAAACTGATATTTAATAACTCATGATTGATTGATTAGTCTTAAGACATTTGCAGTTAAGAATGGTAAAAATAAAACAGCATAATTAAATTTACTACTATTTATCTCTTTGCACTACTAACCTCGAGGCAGAAAAACACATTAACAAACCTTTTAAGTGCAGTTTGGAATCGAGCGACACATTGCACCGAAATTAATGAACTTCTCATAATCACTAATAAAGTCTGATGTATAATGAGAGGTAACATCTCAGTGATATGCTACATTTATAATATCCAAAGAGGTGGTACTGGATCTGTGACAACCAAACCTAATTATAATATTCACTTAAAGTTAATGTTAAACGATTTCAATCATTCTTATTAATTAACTTTGTGAGTTATTTACTCATGGAAGTGAAGAGAATTTAAAAAGTCAGTTGAGTATGATAGATGACGGACTTGTACAATCCATTCTGGGAGACCTGACTTCGAAATTTACCGGAGCTCTAATAACTGACTTTTAAATTAAAAAGAAAAACTCTGTGAGCCATTAACAAGTCAACAGATAAATGTTAATTGACACTCTAAATTTTTTCTTATTTTATTTGCACCCTTTATAGAAATTTTTACTGGTAAACCACATATGTATGGTGATCATTGATCATTATTCACTTAATTTGGAGGTGATATTTGATAACATATAGTTAAAAAAAAAATATGAAAATATTTAATTTTGAACACAGATGATCCACATTATAAAACTGCATTAGCATAATGTATTAGCTTTATCACCCTGATATGGGTTCAAATGTTGTCTTCACAAGTTATAGAAATTTCTTGAAAATTCATTGGATCCTCTACATTAATGTTACTGTTTTAATATTAAACAATTTCTAATATTTAAATCTTCATAGTGAAGAAGACCAATAAAAAAGAGTTATATGTATGGATGTGTAAAATATTTAACTAACACTAGAAACCCAAATTGTTCACTTAACTAAATAATTTAAGTTACACCTAATTAAGCAACTTGTGTTACAAGTTGAGTTTATATACTCAACTACTATTCAAATTCAATGTACTATGACACATGTATTAAAATCAGAAGATTTAACCTGACATCCAGTCGTAGACAGCTAATGATTGAAAGGGTTAATATATGTATCTATCATTGAAGTCTCGAAGAAAGTATATAAAGATTTCTTTGAAAGATTAAATTATATTGCTAACAACTCAATAAACTTCCTGTTCCATTATAACGGACAGAAATTTCATGTGATGTGAGTCAGAGATCTAATTTACTGTTATGAAGTCTTAAACAATTGACAATTATATCCTTTTTTGTAATATAGTTTTTAAGAGGTTTATTTATATTTTATTGGTAACATATTTAAAACACAATTTACATGACCTTTATATTTTGGTAATTAATTTATGAAGATGAAAAAAAATCTTAGTCAAGTGATTTCTTCGTGGCAAGTTATGCAGTTTCAAAATAGATGTATGTTTATTTGTGAAAAAATAAATAATGCAAAAAAAAATACTTACAATCAGCCATATGTGCTGTCTGCAATAACGTTGCAAATTTTAAGTTTCATAAATTTTGTTCAAAATGCTTTCTTGTACAATAATATAAGAAGATTAAGTCAGATAAAACTAAGATTGATTTTACACATTTTGAGACATAAAATCCGTAGTTGAATAAATTTAAATAAAAATTTACCTACTTATGTTATCTATGCTAATTGAACATGCTCAAGATTTAAATTAATGAGTGTCATTTAGATTTTTTTCCTTGATAGTTTAAAGATGGATTAAAACTTTATTGTCACCAATTTATTCTTGCAACTGTTCAAAGTTTGAATAGGACATTACAATTAAAAATAGATTGTAGCTTAAAATTTTCTTGCAGGTATCAAGTGCTGGCTGTTCAGATGCCATGGTGTTTCTAGAATTGTCTTTTCAGAGTACTCACACTGACGTGCAGTCGCTACCAGGTCACGCAACTGACGGATGGCCACTCGTCAGGAAAACCCTGGCGCTGCCGACGCGTCCCGCCGCTCTGCGCCTTAGACATCCGTCACAACATAAAAACACAACTCAGCCGTATGCTTTCACGCACGGAATGCACTAGACACAGCTATTAGACAAACAAAATAGTGAAAACTCGCACTATACAAACATTTCACTGCATTGCACTGTAAACATCGGCACCGTCTCGAGACTCCCTTCAGAGCACTAACCCATATTCGAGCACCGTATTACTGTGTAATGAACGGAATTATTACCAATTTACGGCTCCGCGCACGACGTCCGTTCGCTGCGAGAAAATACAAGTAAAACGTTTTTCGAAAGCGCCTAGACACTCGCATGCGGACCTTTCGAAAAAGTACAAAATACAGTCGCGCGCTAAATAGGAAAATCGATAAAGCTGTCGATTGGACGTCCGATCACAAAAAAAAATATAATTTATCAAAAAATGTAATAAAAACGACATTATTTCTTGTGACGGTTCCGAGCTGTCAGAATTTTCTATGCGAAACGCGCCCGATTCGAGCGGCCCGTTCTGTTCACTTCCAATCATAGATGAACGGACCGATTTAACTCGGACGGTTAGCAAATGTTGACGAGCAAAAAGCGACTTTATCGACAGCGACACTCACGACTTTCATATTTGGCGCTAGTCGCGAAAAATGCGAAACGGATACAAATTTGTTTGTAAAACTTACAACGAGCAATGTTCAGTGAATTGGAAAATTCCAAATAATAAATAGCGAGCGGGCGCGCGATGCCCGTAGACAGAAACGCGAGACACTGTTTTCGAAACATTTGGCCCGACGTCATTTTTGGCGTATTTTGAGTTGTATCGTGAACGGGAAAACTCGAAAGCGTTCGGTTGCGAGAAAGGGATGGACGCTAAGTACGCGCGAGCGAAACTAAACCTTATCGCCCTTCGCTCCGCGTACTTTAATAATTTACTTTGGAATCTTAACAGAAGAAAATGAGTGAAGCCGTACTATTTTGAAGTTTTTTTTCTATAATACCTACAGCTATACTAGAGAAGAGAACGGCTGTTTTTCTATGTAAATTTACGTTAGTGTGCGTAACTTCCCGTATGCGTAGTTATCGTACGAATAAATTGTGCACTTGTGGGCGTTATTGTATTACATAAAAATTGTATAGTCGGCGACTTTGGCTTACGGAATCGATAATCTAAAAATTCATTTTATATTTTTGAGCAAGTCATGTCCGTGTTCTTTCATTTTGTTTGTTGACTGTTTCGAAATAAACTTCACTGGAAATTGAATACAGTTAGTAGTAAATGTAAGCGTAGCGGTTTGTAGATGTAATGAGCAGCGGCCTTAGCGGCTTGCAATAGACTGTGTCTAATGCCTGGAGTGTGCAAGAGTGATTATATTTTATGTTGTATTGTAATAATTTCGCTGGCGATGATGTTATTTTTTAGATCATTACACGTAAAAGCGATTATTTATATAATAAATTCATATACCGTATATTAGACAAACAAATTCGCATAAACAACAAAATAATTAAATTTTAATGAAATGGTTATTTATATGTAGTAATTTACCTATACAAACAAAACGATATTTTTGGTTGTTAGCCAATCACGGTAGTTAAGGTGGGTCATTGAACCATTCGATGCGGAATAATTTGTATATGGTTTTAGTCGATTTTATTTCTGACATTTCATAGACCTTACTATTTTTTTATAGTTTACATTTATGGCCAGTTAATAAAACGAGTATCGGCTAGTAAATATATTTATTGACTTTTATTTTGGTTAATTAGTAATATAACAAGTAAGATATAGTAGTAGTATTATAAAAATATAGCTCAAACAAATGAAATAAATTCAATCTAATTGTGTCGCTTGTTATTTTAATATTTTGTGGCCACTTGTTCATTACTTCTATCTTTAAAGTAAGCAAGGAGCGGAAAATTTATGCCGCCTATTGACTCCGTTGATATGTTTTTAAAATTGTAATATGAATGCCTTATCGTTCGAAAAATAGTGACACATATGAATTGTAGATAGTTTGTTACAATTATTTATGTTACACGATATTAACCATAATTACACTCGGGTTTATTATCTTATCTGGACTGTTACAAAATTCAATAGGAGAAACGTTGAATTTTAATCATTTGCTGTCAACTTTGTCCGTTTTAATATTAGTGAATACGTCATTTATTTTTTTAATAGGTTTCAATTAGGAAGTTCTCATTTCGGCCCATGTTTTTAGATCCTTTTTAGCATTCCGTATCTAAAGAGTGGCAAACGGAACCCTGTAACTAACCCTCCGCCGTCTTTTCTGCCTGCATATTTGTTCGTCAGTGGGCTCTATCTTATGAACTGCTTTAAGAAGGAAGTTGAAGTTTTCACAGATTATATATTTCTATTGATTATGTATTTGTCAAAAATAATACAAGAAACGTGATTTAATTGGTGTTTATGATACGGTACCGTTCGCGCTGCGTCTTACTCTAACTTGATCGTTTTTATGTATGATTACGGCTCGTTACTATCGTGATCCAATATTGATGTTTCTTTTTTTCTGTTTCTATATATATTTTAACCTACGAACGTTAGTACATTGCCATATCTATTGGGGAAAAAGGGGAAGAAATTAATTAGACATTGTTTTGAAAAATTATTAATGTAAATTATTAAAGTTCATTACATGTTTGAAAAAATCAGCAATTAATATAACATATATGTTGTTATTATCCTTTCTTCTCTTATAGGATAGGCAAACAACAAGAAACTATACAGTCAATTAGCTGTGAGTTCTTCTTCATTTATATTTGTAAAGTCTGGTTTGAAGTAATATTACAAATAATGTTACATGAATAATTTATAAATAATTTAATTTGAATTTGAATTTAAGTGAAAAAAAAAAACTAATAATAAGTTTTTAGTTATAATCGTTTTCAAATTTTGGCGAATACAAATGGGCGGGAAACAGAACGAACGTCAAGGCGACGTTTTTGCTTCGTTTTAGATTGCAAATATAAACTATAGAAACTGGAAAAGGCCTTCGAGCGTAACCGCATTCCGCTCGCTTGCGAAATGTGTGCATAGACCATTTTCGAAAAATTGCAGGAAAAAACTGTGCCATGCTTTTTTTCCATCTTTAGTTTGATTTCCAATCGAGCGGATAATGAAATCGGTCTGGCGGCTGTGAACCACAAGTTTTAAATAGAGTAGCCATTTTGATTATGTTTTTATGAGGTCATTGATTCCAGAGATGTAACGATGCGTCGTCCACTGACGTAATTTCTCTTCAAAAATAAATTTAAAAATAAATATAGTTCATAACTGCCATATGAATCGAAATATTTTTTTGTTTTCCCAATATTGTGCCAATAACGTTTTGTTCCATAATTATTGGGTAGCTGGACGTAATATAACCACGGCTTTTATTTGTATCCAGTATTCTTTAATTATTACTTGACCTTGGCGTATAAGAAGTCGATTTCTCACAGTTCCAAATTTGCCAAGGCACGCAATGATTATAATTATTAATAAATAATTTCGTATATTTATGCTGTTCGTCAACGTATCTCTCAAAAGAACTTTCATTTATGTTTTCATAACATTCGTAGGGTTTCCAATGCAGTATTATGTTAATGGCTTGGAGTTATCGTACCTTCTAGAACAGTCGTTACTAAACTAAATGTATTTCATTATCGTCATTGTATTCTGTATTAGATTTTTTGTATGTATCTTGTAACCAGAGTAACAGTATTTCAAGTTGGTAATATTATTCTGTTACATTTTCAATATCCATTTGACAAAGGATTATGTCCTTGTGCAAAGAGTTATCACCCTAGCAGATGCTGTACCTGTTGTATTGATTTAGTTCATTCATTATAATTAAGTTATTCTAATATTATTTAATATATCATTCACGATGCGAGAATAGACAGTAGAGGTCGATTGCCAGTTAAAAGTCGCTGCTGGTAATAGAGAGGGTTACTATCAGCATTCCTTTAAGGAACTAGATCTTAAAAGAACAAATGCTATTAAGGTTATTCGATTTAGTTACCTACCTCATTATCTCGGTCAGCCGATAGACCTACTGATAGGAGCAAGCATCACCTTAAGATACCATGGCTATCATTATTACCACGACCTTCAGCACCTCCTTCGGTCCATATTGTGGGGGACCTGCTATTCTGCCAGACTAATCTGTCTATTACACGTATGCCGGAGCACAGCTGTTTTGGCGGCAGATTGACAATCAGTGTGGTAGCTGGAGTTCGAAAAAGCCAACATCCAAACTTCAAGTGTCTTCCTATTTACAAAGCAATCGGTAAACGATCGTTTTCTATTTGACTGATATTCTCTGATGACAACGATGTTGAATATTCATATAATAATGCTGACTCCATCTCGATGCGTTTTACCGTTTGCGCGGGAAACGTCCGCCATTACAAAACTCCACGCCACGGCTGGCGACACAATCCGCGAACACCGGCTCTAGAATTTTCCCACCTTTCTCCGCGATCTCAAATTCTCGATTCAATTTAAAACGCCTAGTTACTACTGCCTATTGACTTAACACGAATTATATAAGAAAATACCATATCCTATTACGAGGAAATGTTGAAAACAACATCATTACTAAAGTAAGACATGTAAGATGTATTCAATAATCCCTTCAATCTTTTTTTCCGCTTCTCGTATTGACGATCTTATATAAATCTGCCGCCATAACAGCATTGCTGTTTTCCGGCAATCAAACATGTAGTCGGAAGTACTCTAGGCGAACACACTTCACCATCAACGGTATCATTGTCACTTAACATCAGATTTTCATTTGTTAGCACGTAACTAATTTAGTAAAATCTTAAGCATTACCGCAATTGTAATACCGTTCACAATTCGTTAATAAATAATGTAATACAAATAAATAATTTTAAATATACCACGGGCTACACAACGCCTGCCCGGTTAAACAAGTGACAAGTAAACAAATTATTTTTGAATCGGAATAAAAAAAAAGCTCTTTCATCGACTATTAAAAGGATCGACATTTATGTTTTCGAATATCGGATTAGCCGTATGAAAACGAAAACCGGATCCACCAGTAAATTATATTATACTATTTATTATTGGCTAAAACTTGATACCACTCAAGATCAAGTGACTTGCTCGAGAAAGAGAAACGCGCTCGCCTTAATCTCTGACTCTCACATATATGACAACTGCAACGCAGCGACGTTGTTATGGGCGTAAGTAGACAGTGTGTGTTGCAGCTAGCCAAGCGAATTCGACCCTTATAACCATTCTGACATCAATCACGTCAAAATCCAACCGGGAACCTTGGGCCCAAGACTTTACCGAAGCTCCTCGGAGACGGTTTAACAAATCAAAGCTAATGATATAATTAAATTGGTAGTTTTCTATTTAATCTTGTCAAGTTTACTGAATTAAATTGACATTTAAATGGTAACACTCAACACGTTTCGAATGAGAAAAATCAAGAGCTTTAATTTTTAATGTTTGTTTTTATTTCGGTTCCTGAAATATATACGACAACTGCCGGCATCGAGGCGACTGATCCGATATTCGAAAATTTCAAGGTCGTTATCTTTAATTGTCGAAGAAATATTCTTTTTTTTTAAATGATAACAAAAATATATCAGCGATTTCGCTGAGTACTTTTTTTATTTATTTCATATACATGAACACACAATGTAAAAAAAAAGAAATACAAAAACGCAACAAAAATCCCAGTTGGTTTCACTGTGCGCCGTAATTTTATTGCTAAATAAAATTTAAGAAAACAGATATTTGAGGGTAGAAGAGTGAATTAAAAAAACATTGAGAAACTACTTAGAATTCTGCAAATAACAGGCAGACAGGCAAAAATTCTTTTGGTAAACCCTAAATTCTTTTAGCAAATCTAAATATTTACTAGTAAAATCGATCATGAAATACAATTTAGTTCATGATTTTAGTGGCTTTTATATTTTTGCGCGGAACTCTATTTATTTTCAAAATCAACTCTAGCTTATTTCAATCCCTGTACGTACAGCTATTTTAAAATTAAATCATCATCAACACGTTACAACCCCTTCGGAGATTATGTGAGGTAAATATATCGATACGCGATGACAAAACGTTTAAAATTGGATATTTAAATATAAATATCCAGTAAAACATCGACATGAATTAACTATAAAGCTACAGTTTAATGTTAACAACCATACACTTCGATTTTATTTATTCGTATATATAAAACATAAAAATCTAATTCAGGCAACATTATAAGTGTATCGTCCGACATAAAGAATATGCAAATGACAATTTAAATAATATTAACATTTTGAACGCGGCGTTGACTGTTCGCGGCGTATATTTTAATAGTACTAGAAGCTTCTTGTAAGTTCGCGGTGTACATTTTAATAGTACTAGAAGCTTCTTATAAGTTTGCGGGATACATTTTAATACTACTAGAAGCTTCTTATAAGTTTGCGGGATACATTTTAATACTACTAGAAGCTTCTTATAAGTTCGCGGTGTATATTTTAATAGTACTAGTAGCTTCTTGTAAGTTCAAATAAATTCTATACTAAAACGGTGAAAAATAATTGTTTCTTATCTATTTTGGTAGTAACTTACTATAATTTTCGCTAAACAGGAATGCCAGTTTCTCTGTCCGTCTTTTGTTTATGGAATTATTTAAACTATTTCTGTTTTTTTCTAAAGTTGCAAATACGAAGGGTGTCCAACGGAACCCCATTACTAAGCCAACGCCGTCCGTCCGTCTGTCTGTTTATGTGTAATTACTTTATATTCACAGCATCGCCGTTTTACTATTATTTTATTTACCATAACGACGATGTACCAAAATTACCACAACATTATTTATAGGGAGTTAATAATTTTCACAATTATCTGCCTACATTGTCTACAAGCTGTGTGCACGCCAGTTTATTGTATGGAACCCTTCGTGGTGCGAGTCCGGCTCACACTTGGCTATATTTTGTTTTATGTCCGACGAGATACATGGATATCATACACGAGCATAAGGTTGTCTGTGTTAAAAAATTGTATAAGAACCCTTACCTTGGTAACCCTTTTACTGATCACAATTAAAATTGAGAGGCATGTGTATTTGACTTCATTGTCACTAGATGTTAAGAGACAATGAGGCCGCAGATTTTGAAGCGTGTTCGCGCAGAATACTTCCGGCTCTCACATGTATGAGCGCCGGGACGCAGCAATGCTGTTATGGCGACTGATTGAGATTGACATTGAGAGTATTAGCTAGCCATGGCGAGTTAGACTAACCCTACCACCATCCAAATTCAATTACTCCTGTGGCCCGGCAATAGAACCCGTCACCTCTGCGATACAAGGCAACCTATACCATTTCGCCACGGAGGCAATCGAATCATTATTAAAATTCTATTTTCAAAATAACTAATAATTGTTTAAAGTTGTATTTATAGACAAAAAAAAATCTCCATTAACCGCTAAAAGGTTTTGAGCTCGCGAGAAGGTTTATAGCAAATGATTTGAGTAATTAATTAATTGGGGGTTTTTATAGTCAAGATAAAATATTTTACAGCCAGTTTCAGTGTCTTTTTTATATTAAATAAATTTAAAAAAATAAAAAAGTAGTTTTTTGTCATTTTAACATCCGCTCATTCAGAAATGGATATTTCGATTCTTAATAATTGTCAAAAATCACATTTACCATTTTCATTGTAATGACTTTGTATATAAAGAACATAATAAAACTATAAAATTTTATGTTAACATCCTGTTTACTACTAAGATGTTTTAAATTGTTTTTTTTTAATTTACTTACAACAATAATTAACAACGCCTTAATTTTTTCGTGTACAGAGATCGGTTAAAAATTAAGATAAGTTAACAAATAAATCAGTTTGTACTGTTATTAACACTGACATTTAGTTGTTTTTATTATAAGTAAATTAAGTTTCGTGATTGTTTGCTTCATTCTCAATGAATTGTTATTATTAAAAAAGAATTGTAGTAAAAACAATATTATACTAGTAATTAATGAATTAAAGGTGTTACCATTGTCAAAAAAGTTTTATTTTTAAAAGTTGTTGAATTGTTATACATTAAATTAATCTATATTATCATTCATGCCTCTATTGAGCACTAAACGTTAGCACGGTTGATGATATTTGGTGACTATAACCGCAAATGGTTATATATTCCCTTTTCTATTTTACATTAAGTAAAATCTTAACTGATTGTCTGCCAAAAAAATATCTTCTATACTCAAAACTACAATGCATGTGGTCACATAAATGTTATAAGTAGAATTTTGTGATAAACTCTTTGATAAAATCACGGCATTATTTTTTTATTATCCCATAATTAAAAGTAATGGCTAAATGTGTTACTGAGTCGAATACTTGTCTGAACCAGTTTTGGCCGATTCTTTTTCGCTGTGTTTATAATGACTGATTTTTTCAATGACTCTTCGTTTTCGATTCGTAAAACGTGAGATTTTATTATTGTATGTCAGTGTCAAAAATAATAAAACCTCAACGAAACAGTTATCAATCAATATATTTTCATAATATAAAAAAGATATAATCGTCATGTCATTTTTTACAAAATTAGTGGCATGAAAAAATACTAAATGTTTATACACGTATTATTGGAGATTGATTAAGAAATTTCTCGAATAATCTAGTCGTTAACGAAACCAATAGTCTACAGCTGTCTACAACGAATATTTTTTAAATACACACTAGCAACCCGCCTGCTTCTCTGGGCGCGGTAATTTTGTATATTTAATATGAACATTAATTCACCTCCAGTATGTGTATATATTTCAATAAAATATGGATATATTTCAGTCTGTCGATTCACGGAATAAAACATTTCATCCCCCTACTTAACCTTAGGGGTGGAAATTCAAGCCGTTACCAAACGGCCTTTTTGGCTGCACGCTGATATATAAGTCAGTGTATCCGTCAGGCGTACTCATATATGTAACATTGATAAATCGAAAATACTTTGTTCGCCGTTCACGTCAAAAGTACAAAATGCATCGTGGCGGGATTTTGACCACAAATTATTACGCATCGACTATGCGTAATAATTTGTGAATGTTTTTTAGGTTATTTATTTTTGGTATTCCATAGATCTTTACCCTTTTATTTTACGCTCTACGAAGCGGAAGGGTATCTAATTTAATTTAACAAAAGGTGACAGACTTATCCACTACCTCAGTGGCGCAGTTATTTACACAGGGGTAGTGAAGTCCGGATGGTGGTAAGGTAGGTGCCACCCTCAAAATCGATTTGCCGCTATAGCTGCCTCGCTGTGTTCCGGCAATCATATACGTGAAAGTGAAAAGTATTGTGGGCGAACACGCTTCTCCATCTATGGTATCGTTGTCACTTAACATGAGGTGAAATCGAGGTCAAGTGTTAGCCCACCGGTAAAAAAACAAGATTCTAAAGGTAAAAGACGTACTCGCTGTATATCGTGCTTTAATTTCGCACCAAATAAGAATATGACAGATATAACCTAAAAAGGTCATTACGGCTAAATAAAAATAAATGTTTAATTGTGATTCGAAACAGTTACGTTGTGCTGTCAAGCGGATAAAAATATACCGTCCGATATATTTTTTTTTATAAATAAGCCATCAACAAACAACTTTTTGTTATTAAACAGTGTTGTTATAAATGTCGCTGACAGACTGAATGTATGAAGTTGATTGTGCGAGAGTAATTTTGTTTTCTCTTCAAGTAAACTATAACGGATCGAGTTTTATAAAATACCAGTTAGTTTGTGTTTATTTTTTTAAACTGTACATTGATATTAATTTGTCATTAAGAATGTTAATTAATGTTAGGTTGGCTTTATTTTATTTTAAAAGATTATACAGGTTCTACTCTTTTCTTTTCGTTTATTTACCTGTAGTAATTTTTTGAATGTCGATTAAAAACTTTTTTACATTATTTTGTACGTTTCCTTATTGAAAGTAAGTAATTTTCAATATTGTTAAACTAGTTTCACAGCTTCCGTGGCGCAGCGAGTGACAGTTTGATTTCTAACATGGAAGGTTCGCTTCTGAGATCAAAGGTTGTTGGAGTTTAGTACCCTCCGCCTGAGCAGCATTGTTGTGAAATCGACGTCAAGTGTTAACCATAACCGATAACAAACCGAAAAATCCAAATTCCACGTGTTATTTGGAACCCGCCTAGCTAGTTGCTACCATTATATTATTAATCTGCATCATAGAATTGCTGTGTTGCGGTAGTAATACACGTATGAAACTGAAGTATTCCGGACGAACACGCTTTACCATCTACGGCCTCATTGTCATTTAACATCCTGTAAAATTCATGTTAAATTGTAAGTAAAAAGTTACTTTATGTTCCGTTCTAAATTTATGAGTTGAAAGAGCTATGAATTTCTCTATACAGCCTGTTCCTCATACTTTGTATGCTATTTTCGTAATAACATTTTCATTGTTTTTTATTAAAAAAAAAAGCCGGAGTGGACATGACGCTATAACAGCAATTAAATGAAAAAATCTGCATTAATTTTTTTATGGATATATGACAAAAATATGATCTTTTATTTTTTCATAAGATATTTTTTAATCCTGATATCTAAAGTAACAATATTAGTTTATAATTAATAATAATTTGAGTTAATTTCTGTGGTCCTATTGTGAATTTATACTGAAACAACAGCAAATTTTTTTTTTCATTGTCATGACACTAACAAAACTTTTTTTTTTCGGTGATATGATGGCTAAATAGTGCAATATTATAAATTATAATATTATAAATTAATAAAAAACAACGTAAAACTCACGATAGTAAATTTATCAAAAAAAAAATAACTAAGACCACATATAGTAACAACAACTTAAAGATAAACTTTATCGCTTTAAATTTAAAGTATTTTATGAAAAATGTAGTAATGTCGCGTAATGTAAGTAATGTCGAAAGTCGCCTAATTCGGATGTGACCTTCAATACACATTTGCCTATAGCTTGTAGCACTGCTTTCAGGCGTGAAAACTAAATCATATACATTATTATCAACGAGCGCAATTTATTAACAAAACTGTATTTGACTCTAGATTATAATTTAAACTATTTCGGGTCTAGATCGCGTAAATATTCACTACCACGGCCGATGCGACTAGCGCCGTAACATCGACGAATATTAGGTATCGTACCTGGTAAATATTTATGCGATGTAGACCCAAAAAAAGTTTAAATCACAATGTTGTACAGATCGCGGAAGTTTTAAAACACTAGATTGCCTAAGGCAGCCATTTTATTTGTTTTACATTTCATTCATTTAAACAATTTGATTTATTACGATTACGATTTTGCAGGATATCATATTGACTCATATTCATGAATAAGTTTATTAATCCTTACATCTATAGTTATCGTCTATGTTTCTGTAAATGTAACTTTTTTTTTTGTTAACGTAAGTTTGATTGCCTCCGTAGCTCAATGGTTTGTCCGCTTGCCTTGAAACTCGGTGCACCCGGGTTTATTTCTCAGACCGCTGCTGTAGTGAGGTCTAAATGGTGTTAGAGTTTTTACTAACCCATCTGGCTAACTATCATGCGAGAGTGAAATGTATTCTGGGCGAACACGCTTCACCACTAAAACCTTGAACGCAGTAGTAATGAAGTCTGGATGGTGAAAGGGTTTTTCGAATTCGCCTAGCTAGATACCACTATCAATGTCAATCTGTCGCCATAACAGAATTGCTGTGTTCTGGCAGACATATATGTAAAAGCCAAGAGTATGCCGGGCGAACACGCTTCACCATCTACGGCCTCATTGCCACTTAACATCAGGTGAAAACGTGGTATGTAGCTAATCTGTTTTTTTCTGAACATATTCTTTTATTGAATATACTTTCAACTCTTGTTAAAAGTTTGTACAATAAGATTTTAGAAAAAAAATATTTTTTCAAAAAAGAAAATGAAACTTTCATCTATGATTAAGATGAAAATTGGAAATGTTAATTATTATTATTAAGGAAAAAACTTTATAAAAAAAGGAGATGAAAAAATTTCTTGATTAAAAATTGTTGAAACTGAAACGTATCTAAAGTACAAAGTAGGCAGAATGGCAAAGGATCGCCTTCGTCTCAGAACGGCCGGGGGAGAAAAAAAAGTACATAAAAAAACCATCGTAAAAGGAAACGCCGTGGAAAGAGCGGGGGGGCCTTCTCGAACACCCAACGCGACCATTTCAAAAATCGATGACGCGGCGCGTGTGTGTGGACTGTTTTGAATTTCGAACTCGATGGTATCTATAAATTCTGGATCCAGGCTCAACCTAAATCGAGCTCTACCACAATAAACGTAAGGTTCATTTTATAATGTGAATTATCGTCAGTCGTAACTCAAACTTTTTTTATTACACCAAAATATATTACGTAATGGCGGCTGCCTCCCGCCAAAATAGATACTTTTTGTTACGACATTTTTCGATACACATTTTGAGCAATACGCGCCCTCTTGATTAGAGTATAAAATTTTATTACTGAAAATTCAAAGACTGTTTTTTATGTTCATTACTTGTTTGATAATAATGCGATAAGTTTAAAATTATGTATTATAATATGAATGCGTGTTGATTTTTATATTTAATATTTCCTTCCAGTTTCATTATTTTTTTATTAATTTCAGATGTAATAATTTTAGAACTAACATTAAAATTACATAACATAAAAAAACTCTGATTTTTATCAACGACAGAAAAAAAATGTTTTTAAATTAAAGTTACGTTAATACAGTATGAAATTAAAGTTTTTTTTTTAGGTTTGTAATTTCAATTTAAAGATAGAAGTGTAGACATATATAGATATAATATAT
>DWQX01004165.1:0-15697 GCA_018245475.1 Pharmacophagus antenor
TAATAATACAAACGTATGGAGCGACATGGTCGGCTAAAACTACTAAGCCCATTAAATTTAAAATTAGAAAAAATATCAAAGCGATTCGATGAAATACCGGTCGGGTTTCTCCGAAAAGTTTATTTATTTATTTAGCACCATCAACAGAAACTGCAACCGATCTTGCATACATCAACACGTACTTATGGTTACATTTTTATTGGCATCTCTAATAGCGGACGAACACAACATTCCATCAGTAATAATATTTCGTACTGATGATGATTATCATGAGAATAACATAGGAATGTTACACGATTAGGCCTTAAATGTCAATTAAGCAGTCGCGGTGGGCGGCGCCCCCGCACCACGCGACGCGCCCTCGGCGGCGGCCCTCTCCTACGTTACGCAACAGATTGGCAGCGGCCCACGTCAATGCTTCAATGCCCGCAAATATGTGAAGCCTTAAATTCGTCATTTATGATGCTATAAAATTATAACGATTTATAATTTATCGTTAATAATGCGAACGGCTGGACTACGGTGTGCATAGTTTTACTTTCAACTATTTAAAACAAAAAAAAAAATCAAACACAATCATACGAATGATTTGCGTGTAACGATGTTTCACTAGTGTAAATACAGAATGTACTTGTTATTAAAAATTTAACTACTAATTTAGTAGGTTTTCAAGTTTTCGAATCAATAAAAAACTACCATATTAGTAGATTTTTAATTTTAATAAACACCAGAGTAGGAAATACCTGACACGTGTCATTTTGTTTTGTTTTTTTAAATAAATCACTATACCACATAAACTTTAAACAAATAAATTACATATACTTAACTTACTATAAGCACTCACATTAATTAGTCATTTCATCTACCACAAATCGATACCACTACAAAATTAACCGCTATACAGTTTGGAAAATATTATACTCCTTATGACACTAAACAAAATGTGTCGTCATTCTTAAAAACAGGTGACGTGTTATGTATCATTTAAAGATTGTTTAAGCTTTTTCTTGTCTATTAGATCAATATTTCCATTGAAGACGTCATAGATTTTAATTTAATAACATCTTGACATAAAAGATATTGACCATACATTAGACTACATTCTAAAAAGAACCACATTTTAAGAAAAACAAGATAACTTTTACGTTATCAAGTAAGCCCACACAAAAAACGTAATAAAACCTGTTGACATGCTCACTTCAGTTTGAAAGCAAATCTTAAGGCCCTTACGTTCAAAGGCCTTCCTGTAGGCGTAAAAATCGACGGGACAATAAAAGCCCTAACGGAAATGTACATACAACTTAGGGTCA
Source organism: Pharmacophagus antenor (assembly GCA_018245475.1). Classification (NCBI taxonomy): domain Eukaryota; kingdom Metazoa; phylum Arthropoda; class Insecta; order Lepidoptera; family Papilionidae; genus Pharmacophagus; species Pharmacophagus antenor. The sequence goes on from DWQX01004165.1 coordinate 1,311, forward strand.
AACTTACAACACCAGCGCCCACGGGCCCATGTGGGCTGCTAGATTTTATGGCCTTAAAATATATTGACCTCATTCGGAAATTAATACATAAATGATAATTTGGATTTTATTTGGGCAAGATCTATTATTAAGATACCATAATATATTTACGCTGAACCTACATAAATATCTACCACTTGATTAAAAAAAAAAATACTCACTAATCGGAAGTAAAGGGAATTTATTCATAAAAAAATTATATTAACATACGGGACCCAGCATTTTGACGAAACACTGTTCGATAAAAAAATCGTTTTTTCTATTATTTCTGACAATACCGATTTAAGTTTTTTTTTTTGCAAAATAGAAACTATAAGCATACGATGATGTACCAAATTATCACAGACTCGAAAAGAAAAATCATGATAAAAATGTCCATTGATGTAATGTTAAACGTTATTTCTATTTTCATTAATTTCAATATTATTTACAAATAAATATAAATCAATAACGTAAATATGAAAAAATATAATAGCAAAAAGCCAATTACAATTTTGGCGCCAAGTTCACTAGCGCATATGGCGCGAACTTGACATTGACAGTTGTCTATTCGTGCAGCGGAAGCGACGCGCCGGAAACCGAAGGGGTAACAATGTTTCGAGGAAGCGACTTGGCGACAAACGGAACAGTTAATTCCGGGCCTACAATGTTTGCTTAACAAGAATACCGTATTAGTACACACGGTTGTTTTAAAGTCGCTTTCAAACGACGAGAATGTCGTACGACCGCGTTTGTAACACGACCATTATAAACAAAAAAAATCATAAACGTAATTATAACATAAAATAAAGTTTTATGAATGAGGATTATTAGGGGAGTGAGATAGTAGATATAGCCATTACTCTCTGCCCTCAGTGTTACGTCTTTTATTATTTCTTCTAGCATTAACACACAAAACTATTTTTATTTTATCTACAAAACAATAATGTTGATAAATGTGCACAGCGAATTGTATTGTTGGCAGATGCCGTAGATCCGGATGGATGAGACACATCTGTCCGCGATTCCCACACCCTCGAGCGAACTGTGTGTGTGTGTGTGTTTTTTTTTAAACGGATCTTTTAATTACAGCAGCACTAGTCGGAAATAAATGTTTTTGTCTATCAGCCACGTAATGTTTTTTTTCTTTATACTTTTAATTGTATAGTTTAATATAATATGTACACGGTTCTTTTTTTTTAATTAAATACCGATATTGATGTTTTTTTAATATAAAGCTTATTCGCTTTATCGAAAATCTTTATAAAGCAATGTTAGCAAATTCAAATCATTATTTTGCTTGCCACATACATTTCTGAGAAAATCAAAAGAATTATTAAAATAACGCCTTATAAAACCACATGAAGCAACGCGAAATAAATATTAAAAGTTTATTATAAACTTTATGATATAGCAATTAAGGACTGAAATGCCATAAATAAATAAGCATTTTAGTCAATGACACAAGCATAGCGTGTAAGATAGCAGTGCTCTACAACAGGTGGTAAATCTCGTTCCCACAGAGCACAATAGTTTTTTTTTTTTCAACATTCACAAGTGGCAGCACGAACTCTCACAGCCATTTCGAAAAAAAATAAATATAATGAGGTTAACGCGGTTCGAGAATTTCTCGGCGGAAGCATTCATCGATAATTTTGTCTTTATTTAATTGTACAAGTATAAAGTAAATTTTTACTGATGTTCTAGATGTGAAGCTAACGCGATTTTGTGTACATAAAATAAAATAATTTGGTGAATATTAAAAGTTTACCAATACTTGTAACAAAACAAACAGGTATTTCAGTATTCGATATTTAATTTGGCAGTAAGTCTTGTGACAAAATCGGTTGCGTTGCGGGTTGTAGACCGCTTTCCCTGTCGCACAGTACAAGGAGTACGATATATCAAGATAACTCTACAAAATCAAATCCAGTTGAATATCTCACTCTTGTTCACTTTTTGTTGCGGACGTGCCAAATCTAATGCCCACTGTTCTTTGCGATGCAATATTTTAATTAAAAAAAAAACAATTTGAAATTGTCTTTGACAACTATAATCGATACCGGCGTGTCCCCTACCTATTCCGCTATGCGTTTCCGCACTCACATGCACTATGGCGCATTGCAGCCCCCCCTTCTCTCCCCCCATGCCCACATGCGGCAATAACTAGGAAGCAACATGAGAATACCTTATTTGGATCACTATTGTTGTAAAATAGAAAAAAAATTGCTACATTTAAAAGATAAATATGATTCTTTCCACGTTTTTCTCTCTTAAGACGCTTTCACAACTTTTTGTAAACTACCAATTAATTTTACCCCTTTTTGAATCTATCTAACTAATATGGTTAATAGTCTTAATGTTTTATTCGGCAGAAAGCTAACATTTAACCACAATTTCATACGGTGTTAAGTGAGAATAAAGAACAAAACAACTGCGTCCGTAGCGGTTTACCCGCTGCTTTGTCAAGTGAAGTTCCCGGGTTTGATTACCGGAGCACGGGAAGAGTGGATTCTGTACGGTGGTACGGTTTTTGGAACTCGCCTGGCTAGCTACCACCCTCAATGTCTATCTGCCGCCATATGGATAGAATTATATCGGAAACCTTACTATATCTTTCTTTGACAGACTTTTGGAGAGAGACAATTATCAAGCTAGAATTAAATACTGCCTCGCTGTCATACTACCACTACCGTCTGAATATACCACATTGGTATTGTTCGCAAAATATTGCTTGACAGTTGGTGACAACGCAACGGGTTAATTTTGTTACAATTGATAAGTAACAGATGAACCAAATCAGTTATCTATTTAAAGCCAGAAACATTAAGATTTGTTATAATATAACACTCGAGTGCTTAAATATTTTATTTATTACACTCTTAAAAAACGTTTATGAACAATTATAATTTCGTGGCAATTCCGCAGGCGGCAAACATAAAAATATAACTGATATAAACGGACGTCAAAGGACTACATTATTGACTTCGATTATAAGAAGTTACGTTGATTACATAAACATTATAAGGATACATAAATCGTCTTATTTACCAACTCCAGGTGACAAATAAACATTCCACTTTGTCGAACACTAGGGTTGAGCATTTCATCATCTGTGCCTTATCATTTGACAGACCGCCATTTTTCCCACTAAATTTTAAATAATAACATTAAATTAAAGTAAAATATTGTTATGGCTAAAATGTGATATCACAAAAATTTACATCTTTTCCCAGTATTTGGTGTTCCGTCTTCTATGGGAGTTAAATAATGCAAATACGAAAGGTTTATAATAGAAGAGATTATTTATACGCAATTATCATTGACATGTGACAACCATTAGAATGCCAAGTAAAAAGCTTAAATTCTTACTTATTGCTTTATTTAAAAATGTATTTAAAATATATATTTTCTTAAATTTACTATTGCGATTACCTTTTAAAACCAACCCGACACCTCCGCGTTACTTACAAGAGTTTTAATTCTATTATAAATGTATTATTTAATAATTGTATTAATACCTGTTTTAAATTATTAGCAAAGATGTGCAATCATTATTGAATTGTGTACATTCATAAAAGGTTAAGAGAATAAGCCAATAACGGTTTCACGTACGAAACCATTTTATATACATTAAATATTATTTGGTAAGTTTTTATCGTATCATCACTCAAGCGTCAAAATCGATAATACCATAAAAGATAAACAATATATTTTTTTTTATTACAAAGGACTATAATGGCGATAAACTTTTCATTTAGTACGATCATGTTTAATCTCAGAACAAACTTATAAATAGGAGTAATTAAAAATTTTGAAATGTATTCCTACACAATAATTTTATGACACTAATGTATATAAGGCCGTACGTATGTATACAAGGTATACTTAAGATCTAATAACTTCCTCATAGATTGCCGCCAAACCCGACTGCCCGAATAAGGAAATGTTTTGTTCTTTTCGCTATTCAATAATCTATTAAACTACATATAAGTTTTTATATTATTAAATAATATATTTAAACAATTTTCTATTTCTAACACTTACTAATACTATACTAGAGCTGTGATTTGAAATAAATTAATTATTATTACGCTCATGTCTTGCTTTGTCTAAATGTAAACATATTTTTGTTCATAAAGTATTATAATAGGTTAAACATCTAAGACTGATACGTTTATTATGTAAGTTTCTGTTTATGTTGATATTTTTACTTGCATTTCGTAAATAAATAAATAAAGGTCGTCGTAAAGGGCCATCCCTATCTCACTTCAATTGGTCATAATTGGATAAATTTCACACCAAATGATCCCGGTAAACTACAACGGAAGAGTTCCATTTGACGCTTGCATAACTTTTGAAATGTGTAACATATTTGAAACGCCAAAAACGTACATTGTACCTTACAAATTAATAATAATTATGTACTATTAAAGGAGAACTATGTGATGGTAGGTGTTTGTATAACTAATTTTAGAAAATTAGTTCAGTTTACGACCGTTTGTTTTATCCACTTATGCAACCGCATGACATATTAAAATTGTTTGTACAATTGTGATCATAGATTAATACTAATATATAATGATAGTCAAATAGAAAAGCACAACAATCAAAAAATTGTTTTAGTTTCAGGTTTCACCGGCCTGAGGGCCGTAAAATGTAAAATAACCCAAAAAAAAAAAATTGTAGATTGACGTGTAAATTTGTATACAGTTGACATATTTATTTTATGATCTTATGGTATATAATAATATACTTATTAAACACTCCGTTTTTTCATAGTATGTGAAAAAATGTGACTTTTGATTGACATTAGCATAATTGCTAAGTGCTTAGACCACCATCTACCTGCTTCCCCAAGCATGCTGAATTACAATACTCCAGGTCTTATATGACTGCTGGAACACAGCAATGTTCTTATAGTAGCAGATTGAAAATATCAGGAAAGTTGTATGAAATATTATATGCATTAAATTAGGCTCGTAAAACGAAATTTTAAAGGAACTAGGATTTAAAATAAAAATTCCTTTTTAACGGCTGCATTATCTACAGCACTCTTTCAATTTGAACAAAGTAAAGTTCATAAATATAAAAAACCTACCTTGACTTGATGAAAAAGCAAATCAAAAACAATTATAATTTACATATAGTTGTATAGGTAAGCCATTTTTTAAATTAACTATGGGCTAGCCACTTGCTCTCGATTTCACCTGAGGTTAAGTGATAATGAGGTTTGTTAAACAGGTTAAAGTAAAATCAAGTACACATGAAAAAAGAAATTTATACACATAATAACATATGTCAAACATAACATTTAGTTAGAAACATAATAACAAAGCATTTTTATTTGTACATGAAATTTATACAACAAAAAAAGTATATTAATTTTAATGAAATCTTACGGGTTTAAGTAACAATTTGCCTAGTTCAACATTCAAGTACATTTTAAAAAATTATTTTATAATCTCACAAGATCTCATAGCCTCAAATTTAAACATGTTATATAGGACTGAACACAGCCTATACAGAGGCAGCCCCACTACTGTGAAATAATCACCTTCCACTCTTTCCACAAATGTACCGCCGACTCCTTGAATACCGTAACCACCAGCTTTATCCCTGCAAAAATTGCCCATTTCTAATACAAATTGTCTAAAATAAACTCCGATTACATCTTTTGTTGTAACAATGTTATTATAAAATTTATAGATTGATATTATGATAACAATTCTTTTATGAATAGTATATAATAAAAGATTTACAATAAAAACTATCTATTGAATATTAATTAACCCTATTATATAAAGGCCTCCTACTTAATTTTAGGAGTAGAACCCAAAGATTCAATAAAATATTGGTTCCAAGAAATATGTGTTACAGAGTTCACGGATCACCGGATCCATGGGTCAGTTTCGATAAAGTTGTAATAGTCATCAAAAAGACTAACAGCACAAACATCACCAAACCCAACAGCAGCACCAATACATAGTAAATATCACTTACATTGGTTCTCCAGTGGATATGTACCCTCTAATCTGCTCTTCTTCCATTTTACCAAAGACAACACTAGTCTTCTCGGTAAATTTAACTGTTTCAGAGGATCCCTTAACAACAACACCTGTATAAACTGTGTGTGTTTTGCCTGAAAGCCTGTAACAGAAATTAGTACACATTTATTTGTATTTCATTTTAACAATGTGTTCAAAACTGTAATAATTAGAAGAACTTACCTCGACAACATTTCAAATGCTTCCTGTTCAGATGATGGTTTCCCAAACATTTGGCCATCTAACGTTACCATCGTATCAGCACCTATAACAACATCAGGTTTTTGATTTTCGTTTTGTAACCGAGTGTCTACTTCGAGCACTTTTTGGAGAGCTGTTTCTTCAACAAACTCGGAAAAATTACTGTATTTTTTCGGATCCAAATTCTCCTCAAAAAGTGATGGACACAATTTGACTTTCAATCCCTAAAAGATTAAGAAAACTTATTTCCTATAACACTGTTTGCTTTAAAACACAATAGAAAAACAATTATTAAAATTGTATAGGTTAGAAACGCTTACGATGTTTTCAATAAGTTCTTTTCGCCTGGGCGACCCACTAGCCAAAATAATATTTTTTTGTTTAAGAATGTGCATAACTGGTTCCAACATTTTACAAAACCTTTAAATATAAAAATTATGCACTAATAAGAATGCTCATCTAGCTCTTATATTTGACAACATAGGCAGAGTATTAACTGGAACAGAACCATATTTATCTAGGATGATAAAAGGTTGATAATTTTATCAATTAAAAAAAAAACGTGAAAAATCAGTTATATTTATTTTATCGCAATTCTGTCGTACATTCAGGTTTATGTTATGAAAACTGCTAGAACAAAAGGGACTCACTGATTCTTAAAAAAGGCAATCAAATTTAAGTTAAAGCTTGAACGGATTGCAAGCAGTAACTTGAACCTTAAAATTACCGTGTGAGATACTTTTAATTTTTAACAAAAACCCTCTTCTCAGTATTATGGCTAAACACGTCGTATGGTGGAGAGAGGAAAATTTTTTGATTGAAGTCAATGATCTTATCTCATTATATAAATTAAAATGAAATACCAAAAAATGTTAACCATGCATTTTACTAAATTATTAAAATCTTTATTATAGTAAAGATCGAATTTATAGGATGCTTGATATTTTTCAAAGAACGAAATATTTTTATTCTATTAATTTAAATAAGTTTTGTTTGCCTGAAGTTCAATTTCTGTCTCGGTTTTTTTTATAATCTATTTGATTAACTATCTGCCTATTTAATTTGTTGTCTGTGCTACGATTCAACCGCTGCTGTCGACATCGAATCGGGCTGATTTGTTTCTAGTTTCATTAAGATTTAAAACCCTAAAATAATAAGGTGTTAATGGTGATGGAAGAATAATTGATTAAAAATGAAGTCCGTTGTGGCTTATGTGCGTAATCTCCTTCGTTGGTGCGATGAAGAGCCTGCAACGAGAACAAGCTTTAAGCGAGACAGGTATGGTTTTGACATTTGTTGTTTACAACATTACGTTTCGTTATGGCGGTAAAGCTTTTGGTTTTCAGATAAACGTCGATTAAAAAGTAGCTGATCATGTACAAAATACCGTTATGACTCGCTTCAAGATTCTTTAAGTTGGTACATTTTTATATGTTGTTAAAATAACAACAAGGTTCAAAAATTATTAGAAAATTTTATTGCAGAACTGATGACGACTTGTCGTCCGACGATGATGTACCTGCGTTGAAAAAGCTTAGGCAAATAAGGAAGACCAATTATCCGGATGTAATGGTGGGAAATGGTAATACTTTTTTACATAGAATTATTAATTTGGAGTTAAATAACCTATAACGAACAATACTGGTTGTTTTTCAGATATCAGTAATAGGGATAACAGGGAGCCGAAAAATGTTCGTTATATCCCTATACAAGTTGAGCCGGGTCACCCTAGCACATCAACTCCTAATGTTCCTTATAAGAAAGAGAGTAGAGTTCGGACAGTACCAGTGAAATTTGTTAGTGTCAGTGAAAATGGACAATCTACACCGAGAAAGTCCAAAGTTCAAACCCCTACCAGGCCGGTAATACATGCAGTGTTGGATGATGATGACGATAAACAGGTTAGTTCAAATTGTTTTACTTACATATGGTAGATAGATAGATAAAACATTTATTGCAAACACAGACCACACACAGATAATAAGCAAAAATATACAATCAATTTGTCGTAAATTTTAAATTCAATGCGCAGAATGGGCACAGGCCCTGCAGAGGATACAATCTACTTACGGATGTTAATAAAACAGTTAATGTTGTATGAATTCTTAATCCTGATAATTTCAACTATTAGCTTAAAATAAGTACTTAGGACATATAGGTGTCAGTGTATAGGTCAATGGTTGACATCTGTACTCAGATTATGGGAATAAAATACTTTTTCTTTTACACAGTTATTTAATTACAAAAGAAAGCTTTTTTGCTTTGATTGTTGTGTTAATCAGGGGACAGGTGTATTTGTTAAAGGAGTATCTGAAAGTATTATAAGATTTGGTTATAATATATGTTTATTGTCTCTACCTAAACCAGAAAAATCTCATAACCAATTTTAATGCTATCTATGGTTAAATGACTAGTATTGAAAATATTAATAAGGTGTTGATGTCTGTCATAATTTTTTATATATAGATTTCTGCAAATAAATGTCTTAACTATTTATATACATTCATTTTAAACAGCTACTGTTCTGCTAGTTTTGTTAATTATTATGTTAATTTTGATTGTTATTATATATTTTCAATTGATATTATAAAATTCTATGATATGATATACAAATTTAAATTTAAAATTATGCACATTGAAGAAAAGTAAAACAAAATTTTGTGGAAAATCAAAAATGACACATGTCAGAAACTTTGGCATATTATTTTAATTAAATAATGCATTAAATTATTAACATTAAAATTATTAAGTGTTAGCTTTGACCATGTAAATATTAAAATAGTTCCCATTAAATTTTATATATTCATAAAACTATTCCCATGGAACTGATGAGATGGAAAAACAATTAGTGATGAAAATTTAAAAGTGTCTGATTGTGAAAAAAACTTTGTGATGTAGTGTCTCATCACAATGTTAATCTTCGATTCAGTGAAGTTCTCTTACATATTACTGAAATATGTAAAAAAATGAAATAGATTAACTAACGTATTAGTTTAATTAATTAAAGTAGTCAGAGTTTCCCCTTTCTGAAGTTTATTTTTGTATTCTAGGTAGCCTGGATTGAAAGTAAACCTGAAAATACTAAAAATGTGTATATCAACGTGGAGGATGACGATGACGATGACGATGACGATGTTGACAATGAAAATGATGAAGATGATGTCGTTTACGTGAAAGAAGTGTCCGCACACCCTCCAAGCAAACCGTGCAAGTTGTTCTATGCCAATAATAACGAAATCGAATCTAGGGATGAAGTGGACGATATACAATATTATAGGCTAAAGAAAATTAAAAATGGCCCCACCAAGAAATCGAGGAACATTAGCAAATTCAAATCCCCGGCAGGTATCACTAAATCTTACAGAGCAGCACCCACCAGCCTGCCGAAATGGATGCAGCCGCAGAAGAGTAATCAATCGCCGATAAGAAACAGACCTTTCAATACGAACGGCAATGTAAGGAGCACCCTGTCGAAGGTGTTCGATCTGGACGAGAAACGTAACTATCAAGAGTTGATTAAACGTGTGGCTGATAGTGCCAAATCCATATTCGTGCCGAGGCCATCGGACATAATTAATTTAGCCGATGAAGCGGCTTCGTTCAGAAACACCCAGAGGGCCCAGAAGAAGGCTTTGAATGATATAAACCTGGTGGAGAAGGATATTAACGTGGACAAGGAAAATGAAATTACGAAAGCATATGACCCCATAACTATAGCATCCATCAACTCGTCGGATTCGGAGGTCGAGGTGATACCCTCCGATTGTTCCACGTCGTCCTCTGTCAAGATAGACCCCGTAAACACTTTACGCGACTCGTTCAAGGATAAGGCGATACTCGGCGCCGACTGGCTCGCTAAATTGAATTCCAAATATAAAAAGAAGAAGCAGGACACCCACGAGAAGCTGGCGGACGCCCGGAGGGAGTCTGACATTATATCGAAAGTGAATTATGAACAGAAGCTGGCGCATCTGGAGCATAAGCTCAAGTACGAGTTGAGTATACCGGAGTCCCTGATCGAGGAGGCGCCGGCGGTCGTGGAGCTGCCCAAGTTGACGTTGGAGCAGGAGAAGCTGGTGAGCAGGGCCCTCGGGCCGGGACCGCCTGGGCAGCTGATGGTCGAGAAGTTCAACTTGAGGATACACAGGTCAGCCGACTAAATGTTTTGTTGTGTAAAAATAATTTAGATCAGTGGTAATACTCCTATGAAAGCCCCGAACCCTATCATTTAGGCAATATAGTGCACTGAAATTACTAAATAGTCTTAAACACAATAATTAAATAAAAAAAAAGGGTAATTCATGTACAAATTGAATATTGTTTTACGTACATATGAGTATTAAAAAGCATGGGCCTGTTACAGGCACACGCCTTAATGTTCTGATGGAACAGGACAGTCCGTGTTATAATTTAGTTATAGCTTTATAACTTGAATTTCGATCAGTGTTTGAAATAAAAATTTTATAAAAATTGGTTCAGCCGATAGGTTAGGTCACAGCGCTACTTTTAACGCACCTCTTTTTGTCGATAATTATTTGGAATTTACGCTCGCTTGGACCACACACTGCTCCTTGACCGCTGTTGCATTAAAAAAAAAATGTCTGCATGGTGCAGTGGCTAGGTCTGCTGCTTTGTAAAACGGAGCCGCCTTGGTTTGACCCCTGCCTAGTCATTTACCATCCTCGGTGTGAAATTATCTATAACAGCATCGCCTTGCCTTAAGTCAAACTGCCTTAATTCAAGTTATTAAGTCACCATCTGCGACCACTTCGTCACTCAGTCAAAGTGTACAGTCTGTAATCACCGGATGTTGGGTGCCTCAGACGGGACCTGCAAACGCTGGCCGGCCTGAACTGGCTGAACGACGAGGTGATCAACTTCTACATGAACCTGCTGATGCAGCGCAGCGGCGAGCGGCCCGACCTGCCGCAGGTGTACGCCACGAACACGTTCTTCTACCCCAAGCTGATGCAGGGCGGGCAGGCCGGCCTGCGCCGGTGGACTAGGAAGGTGACGCCTCGGAGTTTCCTAATTTTTTAACGTTAGAAAATGCACGTGCACCGTTCGGCGGGGGCTAATTTAGCCCGTCCGCTCGGTGCGCGACACTGTCGCCCCCGGACCCATGTCGGGCGGACGGAGAGCGTCCGCCGCCCCGGGGTCAAATGTGATGGCCCGACATCGCTTAAGTCAACTTAACCGCGCGGCCTGTGCACTCGAGTTGATGCGAAATTTATTCTGCTATTATCTATCATTATATTCATACAATACATTGATTGAAGCCCTAGTTGGCGTTTTAACTGCAATGACGCGGATAATGTGTTCAAGTCGTTGTATTTGCGACAAAACAAAGCGGATATTAGGTTTTTTTTTTCTTCTTCTCGTTTTTATTGGGAGCATTTAACCGATGAACGCATTGCAACTAGGTGGACATATTCGCGCACGACCTGATGGTGGTGCCGGTGCACCTCGGGGTGCACTGGTGCCTCAGCCTGGTGGACTTCAGGGCGCGGCGCGTCGCGTACCTGGACAGCATGGGTTCGCGCAACCAGCCCTGCTTAGACGCGCTCATGCAGTACCTGCGCGACGAGCACCAGGACAAGAAGGGGCAGCCGTTCGACGACAAAGACTGGACCACGGAGAATCTGGAGGTATGTGAAAGTTTTACTCGTTTTTTTTTTTTAAGGTTAACATCTCAATCTTGCGATCTCACTTTTAATCGTCATTGGGATGTAACTTTTTTCTATTTACGTTTTTGTTAATCGCAAGTTGTGACACCCGCCAAATAGTATCGCCTAACTGACTAACTAAGCCGGTATTTCGAGTTGTATTACTTGTGCATATGTAACCCCACTACATGTGAACCGTTGCCCACGCGCGGCCAGGACGTGCCGCAGCAGATGAACGGCAGCGACTGCGGCGTGTTCGCGTGCACTTTCGCCGAGTTCGCGTGCCGCGGCGCGCCGTTCGCGTTCGCACAGTGCCACATGCCGTACCTGCGCCGGAAGGCGGCTCTCGAGATCCTCCAGGGCAGGCTGCTGCTGTAGGGCAGCCGGCCGCGGCGTTAACACTTGAGCGCGCTCCGTCGCGCCGTTCGTGAGTGCGCTTGTCGGGACGCACGCCACGCCGCTCGTCGAGTTGTAAATGCCAATAAAATTGTCCCCGTTCCCGCCAAAAGTTGTGTCAAGCAGCTTTTTTCTCTCTCTCTCTCTAACAGGCGGTTGTCTATGGCCATAGTTGTGCGATCGGATGCAGGCTGCTGAAATGAATTGAGTTGCCACATAACACTTCCGCTAAAGTTTGTTTTGAATAGATTGACAATTTTATTTTCCAATCGTGACGCTTGTTATACATATCGACGTGTAATCACTTGAAATTTATATCAATATTGTTATATGTGGTAACACAAACATTTCTCGATGCACAACACTGTCGAAATTACACTTATTAACAGTTTTTTTTTTTTTTTAACACCGGTGTAGAGAAACGGCCGAACAAAAATGATTAAAACAACTTGTAACAAAATTCATTGTCAATTTTATTAAACGTTAAAATCATTCAACCTTCACTCGGTGTATACGCAAAGTTGTTGTGTAAACATTCAATTATTCACACGATGCTTAATTAACAAATTCAACTTGTTCTCGTCTTCATTTTCAATGTACTTTGCAAAGGCTGACATATTCTATAATCAATGGGAAAAGAAATGTTTCAATTGTCTTTATGCAGATCGCTTTAATGAAGAATTGAGAACTGACAATAAAATTGTATGTCTTTTGGTGTTTACACTCAAATGTATCGTGGAAAATTTAAAACGTACCATTCGCCATGCAACCCGGACCTCTTGTTAACATCGACGGCGGATCGGGGTTCGGGGGGGAGGGCGAGACTCTCCCACTGAGCTGGTCACAGAACTTGGGTGGACCACTAATTGAAACATAATGATTTTATTTATATATTTAGTCACCATACAGACTTTATGTAACTGCATACCTTCAATATTTAATTAATTTAATGTAAATTAATATTTTTAAGTACAGCACTTGCGTACATTAATGAAATACCTACTGTTTACTCGTATCCATTGTTAACAAAATCAAATTATAAGTCCCCGGATTGACCGCGACCATGTGACCCACTCCTGGCGCCAGCCGGATCCGCCCTTGGTTAACATCTCAATGTTTCCACTCATTATTTAAATTGTTCGTATGACATTGTACAGACCGTCGGTTATGGTGAATTAACTTTTATACCGGAACCGTCGATTATAATAATAATATGAACAAACAATACGTAAACACGTGTTAACTTTATATATAAAATGAATTTTGTTGCAAATGTCGTGGAGGAACGATTCGTATTTTTGAGCATAGTCGACGTGGCTAAATTTTTTTTCATTCGCACGTGAGAGAGTTTGTATAATGGAATATAAAAAAATACCTGTGGAATTAAAATATCCCGTAAGCGCGTCGACGGTTAAGTTTGAGCGTGTCGTGAAAGCTGAATGCCTAGATAGGGAGACTTAGTTATCCTACCACACGGTTTACCACCAGCTCGTATGCACACATTTCTTTGGCTTAATAAAACGATCCGTTGAATATTTTAAAAGTTATAACATACCCCGGCATGTTTGTATTTTCGTTAAGAATACCTTTTCACGGTGGGTCAAAATGACCACATGGTAAACCTGGTGTTAAGATAACGTTAGGTTATAATTGTTTGAATGTTCACAAATCGCTATATATAAAACATCTCTCATGTTTTTGATCTCTACTGGTGAGGATTGACTCGCAGTTTCGCTCCTTATGTGAAAAGATCTACTTTTAACCCTCCGCACTCGAGCGGCGACGTCCTATGTCGCGGCCATATATCTTTATCACTAAACGATAAAAGCCTGCCGTTGGTTAAAAATATATTTTTCGAAACGCAAATAAAGACACCAAATTATAATATTGCCTTCTCCGTATGTTGATCTGTGTGTAGATTAATTTTTTACTACCTGTAATAAATTCACACGGGCAAAATTGTCCGACGGAAATGTTATTGTAGGGAGTAAAGTGTTAAATTTACTTTATCTGCCTTCCGGGCAGTACTTGTCTATGGTTCGATTTATGGTGAATGATG